>SRPQ01000083.1:0-53144 GCA_018360075.1 Claviceps cyperi | reverse complement strand
ACGAGCTTCGAAGAGACGAAGTACCGCCTCGAGAGGCCGCGCGAAGGCGTCCAAAGGGGGCTCGAGGGCCCGCTCGGTCTAGGTAAGCGCGTCGCAGGCCCTCACTGTCGTCAGGGAGCTTGATGAAGTCATACCGAACACTCAGGGATGAGGCTAGTCGATTAATTTGTGCAATATTGACGGTTTTGGAATTGGCAATGTACGAATATTCTTGCTTATCTGATCTTACTTAACCACTGAGAAAGCCAATCTGGAACTATTTACGTGGCAACGCTCGGCCGTGCATTCGTGTTGTGAATATGTACAAGGCAGTTGTAACATGGTACTGTTTGGTCCTGCTGACTTGCACTGTAATTTGATGAGATACACATGTTCGAAGGGAAAAGTGGGGTCAACAGTGGGTCGTACCTGGCGCCGACTGAAATCGTACCTGGCGCGCAGTTCGTCTCACGTACACATGCAGCAGCACTACTTCTTGGATTCTTCATGAGCCGGCGACAACTTCACCTTGGCCTTACTTACTATATCTCGCAATCTGCGCTCACTCAGCAAATACTCGCTCATTCAAGTCTCACCCTGATCACGAAGCTCGTCTTCTACTCGTGAGGCGCAAGTCGTTTCGTCGCAAACCTCTATGGCTGCCTTACCCTGCGGCAGCACACCACTTCCGGGTCTTTTTCGTAATTCGACAAGATGAAAAGGTCGCTGCCGACACTGGACAGACCTCTATCCTACATATCAGACACACAATGAAGGACACGCAAATGAAGGACACGCAAATGAACTTCGATCATTGCGAGAGTCGATGGTGTTTGAATACCTATCCAGTGTCACTATCCAGTGTCACTATCCAGTGTCACTATCCAGTGTCACTATCCAGTGTCACTATCCAGTGTCACTATCCAGTGCCACTTTCACCATCCGCAGTGTATTACATAACAACAACATGGCTGAATGAGCTGGCATGTCGATGGAGGATCAGGTGACGGGTCACCTAGCCAGGCCAACCGTGGCACTGAATAAAATACATATTACGTAAATACATACCTACATGCCATCTGGAAGCGGTTCTGGCGAAGTATCTACCTACGCTCATAAACCTGTGATGGATGCGCCCCTGTGCCTTTCTTGCTGTCGCTGCGTTCAAACCGAAAGAAGCGCATGGAGCAGGTCTCTAGAGGTGTGTGACTCTCAACTCCAAAACTCGCCAAATCCACGACCTCATAGGTAGCCTTGATGCTCGGAATTCGCACCGCACAACGGATAAGGATGATCATGCCGGTTGCAGATGCAGGGAATAGCACGGGGTGTTATGTACTTCGTATGTATGCATACATACGTACATACGTACCTTAGGTACCTACTGGGGGAGAGGGTGCACCCCATACATACGTATACAGTACATATACTACACTGGATAAGGCATGCATGATGCAAGCGCCAAGGGTGCCAAGAGTCGGCCGTATGAGACAAGTTGCAAGCCGTGATTTGGACCCTGATTTCTGTTGGATATGTTATTGAAAGGCTTTTCAAAGGCTTCTTTCCATCGTCCAAGCAAGCCCCTTGTGCCATTAGGTATATTCCGTAATATTTTTGCTGGTCTTTTGCTGGTCGCATGATCGAAACAGCGGGCCGGGAGGCGAAAAAGCTTGCGATACCGGAGCAAATTGCTGCTAGCCTGATACATAGTATACTTGCGGGAATGACGCTTCCGTCGTTGGCCGCGAATTCGCGAAACCATCTGACTTGAACCACGTCGCGGACTCGGCTCATTGTTCCGAGATCAGCAACTGAGCATTGTGAGACGGGTTGCAACTTGCACCGTATCGCCGTTAAATCCGAGGCAATGAGCTTACTGACATGCATTGCCAATAAGTACGGCTCGCAAGTGCCTTCAGAACATACGTGGCACGTCATGAAAAAAGTCATCTGGAGAGTAGTGCGGTACGACACGACAATCCGCACGCGGTCGCAAGCACGCTTGAATCCCTGAACTCTCTGGTATGACAATCAAGTTCGTTGCTGTGGTGTTGATGACGACCAAAAGGGAAGCCAGAATGTGCCGTGAACTCTGTATTCATGGGCCATAGAATCGTGAGGAAGTGAGGCGACCCTGGCGCCGAGGTTCTCGTTACGGCATCAAAATTGAAACTTCGCGTCGGTCGATTGAGAAGCTGGGCTTGGTGCATCGTACTGGCCCGATGCTCATCAGCACGACATGGCTGGGCGTGCAAGAATTGTTCGTACATAAATACGTGCTCACTGCTTCATCATTCATGCCCGAGGACGCCCTCAATTCGCACCAAACCGACGAGCATCAGGCAGGCATGACGGTGATAAACAATGGTGCCAATCCCACAGCCTATTGTCTACTTTCGTCCTCTAAAACCGCAAGCAGCCAATGGGAGCCACGGCAGGGGCGTCTCAGACTGGCAGGCAAAGCACAACTGCAGTCTGCAGCTGCATGTCCCTGTTGGGATCCACCTGGACAGGCAGTTCAGAACTTCAGACCAAGAAAAAAAGGAAGTGAAGTGCCTGAGAAGTCACGGCATGGATAAGCCGAGCAGGAGCAGAAGAAGGAGCTTATGAAAAATAAGAGATCCATAGGAGTGCTCACATGACCCTCAACGGCGACCCTGTCGTTAATTTCCATTACCTGTCGCAGGGTATATAGGGGTATATACCGCACATCAGAGTGGCCAGAGGCTGCGCCCATTCTTTTGTGCGTTATTACCCAATTCTTTCAATCCCCCAGGCTCGTCACGCGCTAAAAAGGGCAGAAGTCGTTGAGATGAGCGACGCAGCATCATCGCAGCTCGAAGACGGAACTGGCAGGGGGCACGAAAAAGCTTGCAGAGGTTTGCAGGTGGCTGCTATTGCCGCCAGCCCGCCACTCACTGTTACTGTCGCTGCGGGGCCTTGTGGCGTGTGAACACCACTGAACAGGGGGGGGGAGGGTGTGCGGAGTGGCTCCGATGGGAGACCAACATGAGTCGCCCGCCACCATCTGGAACTTACAAATAACCTGGCAAAAACCACCCACGACATAAGGCTCCCTTAGTGCACTTAGTGATTTTTGCCTTCCTCGACTCCCGTGTCTGTGAATCAAGACGATCTTCCAATTCATTTGTGACGCACGACTTCATCCATTCCCTCAGAGCGCTCCCTCGGCGACTTGGTTCTCTAAAGCTCCAACCTTCCTCCCCCGTTATATTGCCGTACCCCATGGAGCCGGGCACCGACGGGTGCTTGACTTCGAGACATCTGTTTTTGCGAATCTCAACATGGCCCGCGCCTTATCTCCATCCGACAGTGGTTCCCGATCCTCCTTTTCGTCCGTCAGAGAGAACGATGATGGACTTGCCCAGACCTTCACCCGCTCCAAGGTGTCTTCTTACATCGAGACTCCCGAAGATGTCTTTGACGAATCGCCCACCTCGGAGCTCGCCCAGTTATCTTTCCAACCACCATTGACTCAGCCACACAGCAAGCTTCATGGCTTCTGGTTTCCGCCTGACAGCTTCAAAGGATGGAAAGATATTCCTCTCAAGGGTAAAGCGGCCAGTCACAGCTATGAGGATCTACGCAAGTTGAGCATGACATGGGACTCGCCACCTGCGACCCCTCCACCCACAAGGAAGCCTTCTGGTGTTCATGGCATTGGAAATTCACCACTCGAGAGGCTTCCAAGCGAAGTTCTGGGTGCGTACAGACATACTCTGCACTCCTTCATCTTGTTATCAATACAAAGCCCACCATGACTTAATTCGTTGCTTACCTTGACTCAGGTGATATCATTGATTTGTTGGTGGTTGAAATTCCACCAAACGGCCTGACCACACGCAACACTGATTTGATGGCGTTGCTTCTCACCTCACGATCTATTCACGGCACTACTCTGACCACACTGTATCGACACATCACCATTCCGCACTCGAGAATCTTTCGCAAATTTCTCAACACGATACTGTCATATCCCGCTCTCGCTACAATCGTTCGTCGACTCGATTTTAGCCACTTCAACCCGTCCATGCTCTTTTCCACTGCCAGTGAGCGTGCCAAAACACAGAATCTGACGACGGAAACACTGGCGCAGTGCCTCGAGCTTACGCCCTACTTGCAGGAATTCCTGGCTCAGGAGTATCTGGACATTGATCTCGGCCCTCCAGTGCTCCGGAAGCTCTTTTTTGACATGCCCAAGCTGCAGGCACTCGACTTTTGCGGATGCTCTTCGACCACCTTCAAAAATTCTTTCAACACATTCCTGCAGGAACCATGGCCAGAGAAGCTCTCAATTTCCAAGCTTTCCTTCCACAAATGTATTGGCCTTCCGTCGGCTGTTTTTGAAACAGCTCTGCCACGACTGGGCAACCTCACGCATCTCGATGTTGCTGGAACGCGCATCACGAACAAAGCTCTGGAATCCATTCCCGCTACTGCAAGAATCAGTCACCTGAACCTGGCTAAGTGCAAGGAACTGTCTGCCGAAGTAGTAGTCAAATTTGTCACGACTCATCCAGCTGTAAAGGACTCTTTGGTATTCTTGAGCTTGGCCACCGATCCTACTCATCACCTTCTCCTGGGAAAGGAAGATGTAGATCAACTATTGCCCGTTCTGCCAAAGACGCTGAAGTCACTCAATTTGCGAGGTAGCAGAATGCATGCATCTCATCTCTCTGAGCTGAGCCGTCTGATACAATCTCTCGAAGAGCTCGCCGTGGGGCGCGGGCTGGACATGAGCGACATTCACAATCTTTTTTACCAAAATCAACAGTGGATCCCTCACAATCTTAGCTATCTCGACATTGCCGATATCGATAGCATCATTGGAAGCGCCAGTCCTTTGCTTGCACCGGCTTGTGCCCCCCTTCAAGTCATCGAAATTGAAGAGCGAGCATATGAACGGGCTGCCAAGCTTAGCAGAAATCTTCAAAAAGTCGGCTGGGTGACCAAAGAGTTTGGCAGTCGCTACTGGCTAGTCCGTCTCAACTCCGACGGAACAACCAGAGACAACGGTGCCCGATGGTGGAAAATGGGCGCAGAGAGCTGGGGCATGCGCAAAATTCCCGTGGCAGTGGCTGAAGTTGGAGGAATGTACGGCTCGTTCATGTTTGGGCGACGAATTTGACAAACTGAACGACTTCTGAACGTCAAAGTGCGAACTCGTTCCCGAGGGGTGTGTTCTGGTCTGTCTGTTTTTGTTTCACGCGAAATCGCATTTTATCCAGCACAGCACAGCATCGCATCTCATCTGTCTTCAATTTTGCCATTTCTAGCACGAGGAGTTTCGGATGGAGTTGTCTTTCTAAAAAGCATCATTGATGGAATCGAATCGATGAGAAAAGAAGAAAGTGGCCACATACCCATCCCTCGATACCAACTTTGGACGCTCTATCATTTGTGTGCCTAACTAGTTATTTCCCTGTCAAATATCTTCAAACAGAAAAGGCTTGTAAGCGTGCACACTGCCAACATTTAGTTGCTGACCCATTCCTCTTTTCTTTTTGAGCGCTCACATGTTTGTAGGCGAGACTTACGATTGTGTGAATTTAAATTCGCTTGCTTCAAACAATGCCCGATCCTGCTGAATGTGACTGTTACTAAACAAACACAACAAGATTCGAGATACTCGGATGCAATGTTCAATATGGGTTGACTATGTACATATCCTATTCAGCTCCCCCTCGTACAACAGAAACAAAACGCGAGGAGGGATCGAAGTCATGTGAATCTTCCGATAGAACTTCCGTCCTGTTGGAAAGAGTTTACAAACCAGAACTTCACTCGGTCTGCAAGCCGACCAAGACTTCCTTCAAGGCGCGACTGAGGAGCTCCCTAATGGCTCACAGACAGACGATCTTTATCTTGGGGCCTCACTCGAGGGTTAATATCCAAAGAGCCAGGAGCTTTTGTTGAGGGGGAGGCGTCGGTATTCCAAATCCATGCCCGCATAAGGAAGTTTTCGGACAGCTCCTACGTAGAGCGCGATTCTATTTTGCAACTGCTTCGAATGACACGAAGGTTGGTTGTTGATCGGTACTTAGACACATGTTGCCTTATCCCTTTCTCCGAGAAAAGTGCATCCCATTCTGTTGGGTTAACAGGGTAGGTGTATTAACATCAATATGAGATGCGCATCATTAAGTGGGTGAGACAGCTACCTCCAATTCGTTGTATACGAATAAAGGTTACTTGTTGGCTGTCTATCTAGGAACAGGAGAAGAGGAAGAAGGGGGGAAAGAAGTGCGTGATATTGAATCACACAGAGTCTCCAAGCTGCGGGGCAGCTGAAGCCAATCAGCGCGCGGGCACGTGAAGTGCTCGCACGCCGTAATGCGCCGTAATGCGCCGTAATGCGCCACCGAATAATATACAGATGAGCGATTCCAAGACATTCTCTATCGGGCTTGTTGTAAGAGCCGGTCTTGGGTCGTAACTCGTGGGCTTCGGTACGGCGTTTCTTCGCCGGAGACGTGAAACGCGTATCAACAGTATCGCCACTCATATAGTAGTCATTGCTGTTTGTTTGGACTTGAGAACTACGTGCAGTTTTCTGATCGTTGTATTGAGTCCATTGTGAAGACGTTGTAATGGTTTCCTTCTGAGAAGATGGTTCAGAAAATGAGTCAAGAAGAGCGTTCGCCGCCGTTGTGTGTACATAGGGTGCATTGTGCACTGAGTTCGACAGTTATGTCATCTGCAAGTGGTCCTGCGATCCAGATTTACACGTGACCTAGGTGGGCCCAAAGCAGCAACGCCTCCCTCTGCTGGAGCCTCAACTTGTAGTCGGACTAACGCCTCTCTGTACACGACAAGGAGGTTGAACAGCGCCGTGGTCAACGACTCGGGAGTTATCATACATCGTCATGGCTCCAAAGCAGGACACACCGTTCCGCTCAGCGGATATGAGCATGGTCCAGCTCTATGTGTCCAATGAAATCGGTCGGGAGGTCGTCACTGCGCTCGGTGAGCTTGGATTGTGCCAATTCCGCGACGTACGTCAGCTGGCCATACTCCCCCTGCGTCCTGATCCCCATTATCTCGTCGCTCCGTGAAGCCTGTGGACCGATTGGACCGATTGATCAGGGCTAACGTTTCTCTAGTTGAACGAGGATGTAAGCGCATTCCAGCGAACGTTTACGCAGGAAATTCGACGCCTCGATAACGTGGAGCGGCAATTGCGTACGTCATGTTCAAAACACTCCCCTATACGTGGGGTATACGTGGGGTTTCGCTTGGCTTAGACTCTGACAACGCGCAGGATACTTTCATTCCCAGATGGATAAGACCAGCATCACTCTCCGAAAGTTAGACCTGGATTCGGATAGACTTGCGTCCCCCTCGACGTCCGAAATCGACGAGCTCGCCGAGCGAAGCCAGAAGCTCGAACAACGCGTTTCTGTTCTTAACGACAGCTACGAAACTTTGAAGAAGCGGGAAGGTGACCTGACCGAATGGCGTTGGGTTTTGAGGGAGGCCGGAAGCTTCTTTGATCGCGCTCACGGCAACGTGGAGGACATTCGTGCGTCAACCGATAACGACGATGCCCCCTTGCTCTCCGATATAGAGCAGCACCGAGAAGCCCCTGAGGTTGAGCGATCCTTTTCGGGCATGAATATTGGCTTTGTGGCTGGTGTCATTGGCAGGGAGCGTGTGGCTGCTTTTGAGCGCATTCTCTGGCGTACTCTTCGCGGAAATTTGTACATGAACCAGTCCGAGATCCCTGAGCCCCTCATCGATCCTTCCAACAATGAAGCCATCAACAAGAACGTCTTTGTTATCTTCGCTCACGGCAAGGAGATCTTGGCCAAGATCCGCAAGATTTCCGAGTCCATGGGCGCCGACGTGTACAGCGTAGATGAGAATAGTGATCTTCGACGCGATCAGATCCACGAAGTCAACAACCGCCTCCAGGACGTCCAGAATGTTCTTCGGAATACACAAACCACTCTGGAGGCTGAGCTGAAACAAATCTCGCAGTCATTGTCAGCGTGGATGGTGCTGATTGCCAAGGAAAAGGCCGTCTACAGCACTTTGAACATGTTCTCGTATGATCGTGCCCGGCGGACGCTCATTGCCGAGGCTTGGTGTCCCACCAATGACTTGTCTCTGATCAGATCAACCCTGCAGGACGTCACCAACCGGGCTGGTCTTTCCGTCCCTTGCATCATCAACGAGATCCGAACGAACAAGACTCCGCCGACGTACCTCAAAACGAACAAATTCACAGAGGGGTTTCAGACCATTGTTAACGCCTATGGTACGGCAAGCTATCAGGAAGTCAACCCTGCCATGCCAGTCTTTGTGACGTTTCCTTTCCTCTTCGCTGTCATGTTTGGTGATTTCGGCCATGCGATCATCATGTTGTCCGCTGCACTTGCCATGATCTACTGGGAGAAGTCGCTGAAGAAGGTCAGCTTCGAACTGTTTGCCATGATCTTCTACGGCCGCTACATTGCTCTGGTCATGGCGGTCTTCTCCGTTTTCACTGGTCTTATTTACAACGACGTCTTTTCCAAATCCATGACCCTGTTTCCCAGCGCTTGGCATTATCCACGACCAGAACACTACGAGCCAGGGCAAACCATTGTTGCTGAATTGAACGACAATGGGTACCGGTATCCCTTTGGCCTCGACTGGGCATGGCACGGCACGGAGAACACTCTTCTCTTCAGCAACAGTTACAAGATGAAGATGAGTATCATTCTCGGCTGGGCTCACATGACTTACTCTCTGTGCTTTGCCTACATCAATGCCAAGCATTTCAAGAGGCCCATTGACATTTGGGGCAACTTTGTACCAGGCATGATCTTCTTTCAGTCCATCTTTGGATACTTGGTTGTTTGCATCATCTACAAGTGGACAGTTGACTGGACCAATCCCGACCCAGCCATCGGTGGCCAGCCACCTGGTCTGTTGAACATGCTCATCTACATGTTTCTGCAGCCTGGCACTCTGGACATACCGCTATACAAGGGCCAAGCTACGGTTCAGCTCCTTCTGCTTCTGCTAGCGTTCGTCCAGGTGCCCATCCTCCTCTTTCTCAAGCCATTCTACCTGCGCTGGGAGCACAACCGAGCTCGAGCTAAAGGCTATCGGGGTATCGGCGAGACGTCTCGTGTTAGTGCGTTGGATGGCGACGATGAAAACGAAGGGCTGGCCAATGGCCACAGCGATAGCTTCGACGAAGATGGTGAGGGTGTAGCTATGATCTCACAAAACATTGACGAAGAGCACGAGGAGTTTGAATTCTCAGAGGTGATGATTCATCAAATCATTCATACTATCGGTACGAGCGTTATACCCTCCTTTCTCGTGTCTATGGATAGAAGAAGCACGAACATGCTGACATTTGAAATTCAGAATTCTGTCTCAACTGCGTTTCCCATACCGCCTCGTATTTGCGTCTCTGGGCCTTGTCTCTTGCGCATCAACAGCTCAGTATTGTGCTGTGGGACATGACTATTGCCAACACCCTGGCCATGGAAGGCATCGTTGGTGTGCTTATGATTGTCGTCGGCTTCTATCTGTGGTTCTTCCTCAGTAAGTTTTTGATGTTACTTCTCCTTTCTCTGGAGTATTTCATAATGCTAACGGACTTTCCCCCCTTTAGCTATCGCCATTCTGGTTTGCATGGAAGGTACCAGTGCCATGTTGCATTCCCTTCGACTGGCGTGGGTTGAGTCGTTTTCAAAGTTCGCCGAGTTTGCCGGCTGGCCGTTCGCGCCGTTTTCTTTCAACGTTCTTTTTGAAGAGTCGGAGGAGCTGAAGGAGTTCTTGGGATGAACAAGAAGAAGATGATGAATTAGGAAAGTAGTACATAGATGGTGTGTTCGTTGTGTGCGTATGTGCGTTTCGTACTGCTCAGGCGATGGACATGCTCAGCCTCATTTTTTTTAAAAAAATTTGTAGACCTAAAGTAGTTCTGTACCATCACGTTGAATTGAATCCTAGAGTATGTTTATTTGCAATAGCCAACTTGTCGATGCATTGTGCTTATGTGCTCGGATAGATGAAAGGCTATACTTTCATCTGTATAGCCTGTCATCAAGTATGATAGATGGGAAGCCCTCGACGGATGCGGATCGACCATGACCCATGAGTCCCCCGTCTTAACCAGTCAAGTATGCAAGACATCGAAGATGCATATTGTGAACACTGTCTTTCCTCCTCCTCTTTCACATCTACATAACCACCCTCAGAGACGAGTAGCTATCCCCACAGCGGCGCCGTCACTTCCACCCCCCTTTCCACCACAGCCCGCACCCTATCCGCAAACACCTTATTATTACAGTCCACCTCCAGATCCTCCAGCCACACCGTCGCATGCATCTTGTCCACCTTGATAGACACACCTGGCACTGGAATCCCAATCTTATGCAAACGCTCTAGTTCCTTTGCCTGCCTCTCCCGCAGCATGTCTTTCTTGGTGGCATCGGTCCCCTCGCCATCGGTGTCGACCTCCATGGCGTCTTCTACGGGGGTAGCATCTACTTGCTTCGAGGGCGTTTCGGGCTCAAGCTCTGCAAGACGGGGTATTTCCACCGGGGCGACGTTATTTGCGCCAAATTGGGCTTCGAGGAACCAGAAGAGGCGGTCCAAGCGGTCTGATGGTGAAGGATGGGCATGGGGATTCGTGCCCGTGGGTCGATCGTGATGATGATGATGTTGCGAGTGCGAGTGAGCCGAGGAGCGTTTGACGGCCGCGGGGGAGGATTCGACGCTGAAGAGGACGGCCATGACTGAGTCTGCGATGCCATCGTTGAGCATGTTGGCTTCCCATTCGAGCTCGACTTCGCAGTTTGTGCGGTAGCGTACTGTGACGCAGCCCATGACGAGGTAGGCTGCTACTAGGGCTGCTACTTCTTCGTCTGCGGCTTCAGGTTGGTGCTTTTGATTTTGGGTTTGCTCTTGTTTTTGATCTTGCTTCTGTATTTTCGTTTGCTTTTCCTGTTCCATTTCTTGTTCCGCTGCATCCGGGATGTACTCATCGTCGTCGTCTAACACGGAGGTGGTAGCTTGGTCTTTTTCTTCTTCCACTTGTTCACTGGTGTCATTCTTAGAGGCCCCGTCGTTGTTATTGTTAGGCTGCTGGCGTCGCATCTCGGGAAGTTCTTCGACAGTGCCGAACGTTCCTTCTAGCGCCCATTTGATGAGGTCGATGCCCGCGGCACTTAGCGTGAGTCGCTGTTTACATGTGATAGTTGTGGTGTTGAGGCCGGCGTATTCGCGCAGGTCTTCCGGGGCCATGAGGGAAAGCTTAAAGTCGTTTTGGACGAGAACGCCCGTGACGAGTGGCGCGTTGGTAGTGTCGCCTGTGAGGTCCTGCGGAGGTGGAATGGAGGCGAGTTTGCCTACGACTTTAGCCATCTTGTCGGCTTTGAACGGGATGCGAAGCTCCTCGCAATTCCGTGGGGAGTAGACCTTGACTTTGTTGGTCTTGGAGGCGTTGAGGGAGAGAAGCTTGGATTTGAGACGCATCATGTTGTGTTGTTCGCCGTGTACGAGAATCTATCAGCGAATCGAAAGTCAGCAATGCCAGTTTGTTTCGGTCCGATGGACTCGCAGCGCATGTTACTTTGAAACGGGGAAATAAAGCAGGGAAAGGGGGAAGAAAAGGCCGAGAGTGTTTGTGGAGAAGAGAAGGGTGATGAATTACGTACAACAACGGGTGCTGCTACTTCTTCAATAAATTCGCGGTTCTCAACGCCGTCGACGTGAGCGGCAAAGGAATACTCTGCTACGCTGCATCGTCTAGGAATGAGAGCCCGTTCTCCCTCGCTGCCAGGCGCTCTTCTTCCGCCGGCCAAGTTGCGAGACATGACGGCCGGAATTTGATCCGGCTCTTGCATGACCTGTCTAGCCATTGTGCCTTCGACACTGTAACCGGTGATGATGACCCCGTTCTTCTCGTTCGGTGCCCATCTCTCAAAGAGCTCTCTGCTCACGCCACTCTGCAGCATACCGGGACTGGCAAGCATGACACAGCCTCCCACGTCGTCAAAGCGATCCAGATTCTTCAGCGATCGAATGTACTTGAAGTCCCAAGGTCCGCCTTTACCGGCACTGTTACCACTAGCTTCGGCCTCGGCCATACGTTCTCTAAATAAGCGCTTGATGTTATCGTTCATGGCTCCCACGTAAGTCTGGTACACGACCATGCACTTCCTCGCCAAGTTACTGGCGTAGTAGATGGGGTATTTTTGATATTCCGGATGTTTGCCCCAGTATTCATCTAGAATAAGTAGCAGCTCTTGGGCTCGGCCCAGCGCGAAAACCGGCAGCAAGGCACGGCCGCCCCTATTGAGAATGCTGGTGATGGACTTCATTAACGCCTGTTCGCGCTCCAGACGAGGGACGTGCGATGCAATGCCGTAGGTTGATTCCGTGATCAGTACGTCTATTTTGACGCCTTTGGGTACCTCTGCCGAGACCAAATGCCGATCCTGTTCACGAGAATAGTCGCCGGTGAAGAAAATGTTCAGCCCGGCGATTTCGATCAAGAACATGGCGGCTCCCAACACATGGCCAGCAGGATAAGGAGTAATTCGGATGGAAGAGATGGTGTGCGTGGTGTGGTAATCAATTGCCTCAATTTGAGGAAAGGTATTCAAGTGGTCTTGCTCTGTGTATACCGGAGGGGTGGCCAAGCTCGACGATGTGTTGCTCACCCGTACACTGTCTTGGATGAGCCATTTGTAGATAGCCTTGGTGGGATGCGTCATAAATACGCGGCCGCGGAAGTTGGTCTTTGCAAGGACATATGGTAATGATGCGGCATGATCAACATGAAAACTAAGGCACATATCGTTAGCTTGGCTCATCTCAAACAAAGTTTGAGGCAGGACTTTTGCGCGTCAATGGAGAAGCCATCCGCGATAAAATCGTTCACGGGACGGGACAAGAGATCAGTCTGGTTTGGCGCAAGCATGAGCATTGTAGGAAACAGTAAATATTTATATTCATTTCGTTTGCATACAGATGCAGGTGTACAACCACATGAAAAGATGAGAAGAGGAGAAGTGAGGAAGAAGAATGTAGAAGAGGGTGTAAAAGGATATCATTGAGGGAGAACTAAGGTATGCCTAATCGTCATGCTGTACAAACGTTACGCCAAGGCCCTCTAGCTGCTTCTCGTCCGGGATCGTACGGTAGCAGAGCAACATGTACTTACTGGCTGATCAACAGTACGTCTACAGTGCTGAGATCGAAATCGTCGTAGAATGGGAGTGCAGCAAGACCATCGTAGGCAGGGTGGTTTCCAGCATCGAGCTACAGACAACAGGCAAGAGTCAACTTCATGATGCATACGTGTGTGAGCGTGGATCAAGCTGTCTGCCTCACCATGACCGTCTTGCCCTTGTATTGGACGATATGGCACGAACGTCCGACCTCGTTACCGCCTCCCAAGCACAGGAACATCAACTCGTCAGACGGATCCACCGGCTCATCAGAGCCCGCCGCGTTCATTGCAGAAACTTTTCGTTTGGAAGCCATATTTATCGCGAGGCTGAGACCGCTTTCTGTAGAGACGCAAAAATACTAGAGGTGCCTGCTTTCTCTACATGTGCCGAGTATCGTCCGCCCAGTCAGTCAGCGCTTAGAGAAGGGAAATGATCCTGTTGGATCACATCAGTCGAGCGAAAATCCCAGAAGAGCGATTCACGTTGGCTGCACGCTCAGAGCGTATCGCATGGTGGTGATGATATCAAAGAATACAGGATCGCAAGCAAGTCACGTCACGCTGGTGAAACCAACCTTCAAAGGCGGAAAAAGGTCGGTCCTTCTTCCTCCAACCCGCGGCAGTTTATGCACGTGACTTTGATTTTCCGCAACAACCCCAACCCACCACCTGTAAGGTATCTCGATCTCCGATTCCCTCTTCCATCACCTACGACCGCAGAGCATGATCCACAAATATCAAACGACTCAACTTTTACGCGCCCCGAACTGAGCTGTACGTCGTGTTAGCTCCGAAAATATACGAAGTGTCTCGTCGTCGCATCGATCATCGCCTTCAGAACGTCAGAGCGGCATTTGTTCATCGAATGGAATAGCTCATTTCTATGTGACGGGGCTTCTCTGCCTGCTAGACGCAGACCGCATCGCCATTTTCGTGTCACTACCACCGTCGCCTAGGCCTGTATACAACATATTCCCGGAAAAGAGAAAAAGGACCGGACAACAGTATTCTTTTCGCTTTCTCAATTTGGACCCCGGAATACCTACACATCGCTGCCTAGCTTCTATTATGGCGCAATCTCAGTCGCAAGTCCCTCTACCGGCTTTTCCACAGCCGCAACATAGCCCTTCGCCCACCCCTCAACAGCCAGGATTCTCGCTTCCTCCGAACAAGAGAGTTCGTACCGACGATCCAGCTTCACGGCCAGGTTCTCCGTACTCTGCTTCGCATTTTGTCGCGAGTCCCGGCGCCGCTGGTAGCCCACCACTCAACGCCGCCTCGCCAGCAGCGTTTCCGCATTCAAGTACTCCTCAGCCCCCTGGATACAATACATCTTACAACAATGGAAGTCATGCGCAAGGAAACGCACAAGGGTCCATGGGACAAGGAAGCAACGGACAGGGAAATCAGTCACATTCCTTGAATCTGCCTGACGCGCGTGCAGGCACTGCTACACCTCCCCTACTAACTCCGCAGCCTCAGCCTCCGCCCATCTCCATGCCGCAATACACCAACGCAATGATGGCTCCTGTCTTACACCCGCAGCAACAGCAGCCGCAAGCAATGGCATCGCCTGCGCCAAGCCAAAACGTCATGGGCCCTCCGCAACGACCGGCCGAGCGACCGACGAAAGACTACGAGTACGATGTGACAGATACTCTAGCCGGGACTGGCATCGACTTGCGAGCGGAGGAACAGTACATGTCAGAACTGTACTCGAATGCCATGGACGCGTCTTCGGAGGCGAGGACCGGATTTGCGCAGCATGGTGCAGGCTCCAAAGCTTCATTCTATGGTGCTGGCCTAGCAAATCAGCCGGCCGAGAGCAGCCCAGAACAAGACCAGAATAAATTCGCTCTCAAAGCTGCCGAAAAAGCCTGGTCAGAAGCATCCATGCGTCTCGCTGTGCAGCGGACTCAGGAAATCAACGATCCATTTCTGATGGTAGCTATCCTACATCGACGAGCTGAAAAGATTGCCAAAGAGCATCACATTTCGCTGAACCTGGACATAAAGAACAACGCCCAGTCCATGGGGAAAATGCGCTTACCGGAGCAGTTTCCCACCCCTGCGGTTACGGTCAAGATGCAGCCTGGTCCAGATTCAACAATGGTTGAGACGACTGGATCCTATATTCCTCAGGATTCTTTCCTCGTCGATCAACTGGCCCTAATGTCTATTGCTACGAAGCAGCGTTTGCGAGAGATGATGGGCGATGCGGACATAGTAGCAGCCAACAGACAGAAGACGTCTCATGGTGAGGTTCCGGAGGATTGGACGGCTGCTGCGGCACCTCTGAATACAGAGCCATTGGGCGAGGCGGCAGATGTCGACCCGTTGAAAGATGTGGCAGATGGTGTCCCCGTGACCTCAGAAATTGCACCGTTAAAACGTAAGAGCTCACATCCTTGCGAAATGATTTTCGTGCGGAAATGGAAGAAAGGGCAACATGCCAACAGTACTAACGTTACTTACTTTCTCCCGTACTAGGCTTCGCCGAAGATGCTACTTTGGGGAACATCATGAGACCAGCCAAAAAAATGGTCAAGATATCCTCGTCCATGATGCTCACGATGCGAGAGCTGGCACGGCAAGAACGCGAGTGGGAAGAAGCTCGTCTTCGCCGGAGGCAGAAAAGAAAAGACGGCGCAACGGACGTTGGTACGGCCCCGTCACGGTCAGGAAGCGTCGCTCCTGGAACACCCGGCTCCGTAGCACCGGAATCGGAGAAGCCCATGACCAAGAAGGAAATGAGGAAGCACCAGACGCTCAAGGCAGCAGAGGCCAACAGCCACGCCAATCAGAATATAACGAGTAGCATGTTTACGGGTTTCGGTGGCAAAGGCAATTTGTTCGGCAAGAAAAAAACTGGTAAAACCTATGACTGGTTGAACGCTGGTCGTGGAGGAAGTAGTGCAAGCACACCGGCGAAGGCGACGCCGGGGTCTGGCGTGAAAGGACTACATGGTGCTTCGGGTACACCTTCAGCGGTCAATTTAGCCATGACAACTGAAGGACGCAATCGCCTGGGGACATGGAGAGAAGACAAGGAAAAGGGGAAGAACATTCAATTGCGAGATTGGGTGGTTGTTTTGGAGAGGGATGGCCGGGAGATTAAGGCATTGCAGAGAGCGTACGTGCATCTGGACTCCTCTAATCCAAGATGATGATGGAGAGTCTAGATACGTTTGTGCGCGTGCGCGAGAGAGCGGAGGACACGCACTTATTGGTGGTCAGGGTCAAAAGATACCCGCCACCAGCAAATCAGCGTCGTCGTGTACAACGCCGTCACTCTACTTTGGGTGAATTTACTCTCTCCCAGTCATGGGTTTACTTGTTTCCATTGTTTTTCATTATTCGTTTACCGAACGGTTAGCCTGGCGTTTTATCAGGGAGACGTAGCAAAGGATGGTTGCTTAATTGGCCGGAAAGCTCAAGCATGATATGTATATCCTCGTCTGGCCTGTGGCATTTGGCATTTGGTATTTGGTATTTGGTATTTCGGCAAGGACAGAAATCGAGAGAAACCCATAGGTAGAGAAATGCATCCACGTGCGACTAGTTTGTCATGATCAGGGCCCACGCATGAGTATACATGAAGTGGTGACTTGTGATGGCTTCGTATGGGGCAGATTGTATTCTCCACCAATTGGATATGGCCGCTTAGGTATGGCGGCTTATCTGATTCACTCAAATGCGGAGAAGGGCAAGCTTCTCAGCTAGAAGTGCCTTTTTTGATGCTACTCCATACAAGCCATCTAAATACACGAGGAGCAACTACATACATACTTGATCGTAAAAGGCAATCCTCTTCTGACAGCGAAGAGTCTCTGCGTGTCGATCGCGAGCCGCCGCACCATGGCTATCGCAGTTCGTGCCCCATCTTCCCCGACGTGATAGATAGCTTCTTTCCGGAGACGCAGTGCAAGGGACTAACAGTTAGATGGCCCCAAAACGCGGAAGCTGACAAAGATCAGGCAGTGGGCCAGATATGTTCGACGGCGTCGATGAAGACGAATCTCGAACAGTGCGTGAGATTAGTCGCCAAGGCGGCAGTTGGTGGTGCCAAGGTACGTGGAATGCGCTGGGGCAAGATGATGATGGCATAAGGATTCAAAAGAAGCCGAAAACGAAAGTTCATTTGTGCTTCTACTTTGATTTTCTTTCTGTCCCTCTCCTGCCTGTTTCGTGTCTTTGCTTGCAACTGGTAGGTGGCTTCTGCTGCTCAATGGACTGCACAGAAGTATACCTATGCTCATGAGAATAGGAGTTACCACATGGGCGGGCACCAGTCATCCGTTTTGTGCTTTTTTAAAGGCACATGACCCCACAGACATGGCTACATTTGTATATACGCCAGCCATATAGGACAGACAGAGTGACTCGATATCCCGTCGTATGAAAGACGGGAAAGCGACTAACGGATAACTGCCACTCAAGATTCTGTTCCTCCCCGAAGCTTCAGATTACATTGCGCCCACGGCAGCCGAGTCTCTGCGCCTTGCCCAACCGCAGTCCACGTCGCCATTTGTCAAGGGCCTCCGCGAGGCAGCCGAAAACTACTCCGTGGCCATCCACGTCGGCGTCCATCAGCCCCTGCCCACGACACAGCCGACACCGAAGCTCGCCAACAGAGCGCTCTACATCACCCCCGACGGCGAGATCCAGGACTCGGCCTCCTACGATAAGCTGCATGTCTTTGACTACGGCTCCCTCCGCGAAAGCTCCACCGTGGCGCCGGGCTCCGCGCTCACAGCTCCCTTTGACTCCCCCGTCGGTCGCATAGGCAGTCTCATCTGCTTCGACTTGCGCTTCGCAGAGCCAGCCATCCTCCTGGCGCAGCCCATGAAGCATAGCCGGTGGTACGGCCGTGCTGCGCAGATCTTGACGTACCCTAGCGCCTTCACCTTGCGCACCGGCCAGGCCCATTGGGAGACGCTACTGCGCGCAAGGGCCATTGAGACGCAGAGCTGGGTCGTTGCTAGTGCGCAGGTAGGGAGACATAACGACAAGAGGGTGAGCTACGGACGAAGCTTGGTGGTTGATCCGTGGGGGGAAGTCAGGATCCGGTTGAGTGGTGTGAGAGGTACGGAAGAGGAGGGAGATGAAGGTTTTGGCTACGGGGCTGCTGCTGCTGCTGGAAACGGTACAATGGAGGAGATCGGGTTTGTGGATCTGGATCTGGAGCAGGTGGAGAGGGTCCGGAGTATGATGCCGCTGCGGAGACGGAGGTACGTGCCGAGTTGCCACTTATTGCGTTATATATAACTTGTATCGCGAGCTGTGCGTTTTTACTGACTGCGAGTACCTAGCGTGTATCGTGAGATGACCGAAGAGAAGGCGTGAGGCGGGACATGAAGACCAGACTCTAGTACACATACACTTGAACTTCTCTCGGTGTGAACTCTCGGGAGTCGGATGAGAAAGCCAAAACCAAGAATCATCACCAACGGCCAGAGAAATGTTCATCAAGAACCATACAACCCCAACCCCCTCTGCTTCTTCATATGGAAACCCTGACTCACTTCAAGCCTTTTTTTTTCCCTGCAACAACCGCGCGTAAATGGAGTTCAAACCTACAGACAAGACAAGACAAGATAAGACAACCCACGCCACACCCCCCCTCCCCCTCTCATCCCCTCCCCCCACCTCTCCCGCATCCTTCCCTTCCTCCATTCTTCCGCACTCATCCAGTCTCCATCGCACGTCAAAGCGGGAAAGAAAAAAGCAAAACTAAAAAATAAAAAAGATCCCCGAACCCTGAAAAAAATCGTCCATCTGACCTGACCCGCCGCCTCAGCCACAAGTCTCACACAAAACACCAGACATTCCCCTCACTCATGTTTATCAGACTTGATCCTCGAGTCCTCGACCCAACACAACAACCTTGGCACCATAGTCATTGTGTGCATACCTCACGAGCACGGCGCCAGTTCCTAGCTCTTAGCTTGCTTACTGCTTACTGCTTCTTTCTTCTTAGTCTTCTCGCTTCTCTTTGTTGGTTATTTCTTGCTTGTCTTTTTTGTGTATGTACATGTTCGTACAGAGCAAGGGACAAGGAATAGGTAGCAACTTGTAGTATGTATGTATATATGTATATACATGTACGTATGTACGTATTTCCTTTTACCTTGCTACGTCATCGCTCGGGACATGACGCTATGTCCAACTTCTCTTTCCTTTTTCTGAATAACTACCTCCTGAGTCCTATGCCTATGTATGTATGCGGATTACAGAACCACAGAGTACCTATTTTTATGTTTATTTTTTTCAGTCTCAGTCTCGTTTTGTAATGTACCTATGTGAGGTGAGGTGGGTGCTCAGGTGCAGCAGAGCAGAGCGAGCGAAGACCAACCAAAAAGACAAGAAGCCCAACTTTTTGTTGTCTACGGAGTGACTCGCTAATGTTGCCTTTTTCTCTTAACCCTGCCATTGCCGCCTTTTTGGAACACTTGTTCCCCATTTTGGCGCCAACCACAAGAAGAAGCAAGTTTACTTGCCCCATCTTGCATTTTGCATGTGCTTATTAGGTACTTATGTATTGCATATGTGCCTATATGTTCTCTGTACGGAGTAGAGCTGTCCAATTGGCAATGATCAATCCGAAGAAAGAGTGGGACCTGGGTTGCCGTCGAGTAAAGTCTAGGTACATAGGTAGGTAGGTACCTAATGTATTCCATTCCCTCTTCTCTCGCCGCGCAACGCCGCCGAGGCTCAAGAGTCAAGGGCCAACACTGTTCTGTCACGAATACGCATCTCAATGGGTTGGTCAATGATAGCCCTTGCGCGGGCCAACCTTCAGTCTTCCCCTGAGTATTCTGCCCTGGATCTAGTTTCAGTTGAGTCGACTTTTCGGTCTGTGTCTCTGCTTCTGTTTCTATTCCTTCGGGACGTCCGCCAGCACAACTCCGTCGAGGAGAAAGGGAGAGAGAATCGTGTGTGCTTCGTAAGGGAAGGGGGAGAGAGCGGGATGAAAAAAAGAGGGGGCAGTGCGATTTGCGATGGGGCGGCGATCCAGATATGTACCTACCTACCTAGGTAGGTTAGGTACATAGATAGGTAGATATGTATGTATGTATGTATGTATGTACATATTGCTGCAAGAGTCAAGAGTAAGCTGGCCAGCTTGCCTGTTTTGCCATGGCTGCCGTGCTTGGCGCCGGCCCATCATCTCGTGGAAGCAGAAGGAATTGCTTCAACCCCAATGGGCCATATGTAGTTACGGTCGACCAGCCACTCTAGCGTAGTAATATCCCGACTTCATGGATCGTCCTCTCGTTCTTGAAGCTGTGTGTTCAACAACCCTGACACCCTGCCTTCATGGCCAGGTGCGGAAATTTGCGTTTAAACACGTGTGTTGATTATCCCCAAGGTTTGGCGTGAGCCTGTTATTCTACACTAGCACAAGCTCTAAGGGAAAGGAGTCCAACACTCTTCGTCTTCCTTGTCGACAACAAGTTCGAATGTGAAAAGATGGCGCGGTGTGGTCGTGCCATCCATATATACATCTTCCCCAAAAATCCAGCCGCCCTCTGTCTCGCAATCGTAATGATGGTTTTGTACATGTAAGTGTGTCGATACATGAATTTGCTGCAGATGTATCGTTCAGCTTAGATGCAGCTTGCATGGAGGCATTGCGTCCAGCACGAACATAAAAATGAGACATGTAGTGAAATGTAAAGAGAAAAAAATGAAGAAAGATGATAACATGAATGAAATGACCAAAGATCAGGTATACGAACGGTAATTGAAACCCCATTAAAAGTCTAATATACGAAAATTGACTCCATACCAGCTTTTGTTCTGTGTTCCTAACCGAGTACCCATTATTAAGAGAAGCATCTGCGCACAGAGCCTCAACGGAAACAGCCGTACTGTCCAAGTGAGTCGCTGTCCGCGTCTCATCGACGAATCCCCATTGCATATGTGAAAGAGCTGTCAGATCTAAGACATGTCGCGAGAGGGGCATCGTCTCCATTCCAACGACAGGAGACCCGCACTCCAAATGTCATGAAACGCGCTCGCTGTCATTGTCTCAGGTCCGTAACAGAAGTTAAAAAATTTGACGAGAAATCAAGCCAACGCCCTGAGCAGGCGCCACAAGGATTAAAAAAACGGATGAAAGGTGAAAAAGGAGAAAAAAAGGAGGACGCCCCGGTTGTGATCCCCGTCTATGGCCCAAACGCCTCCGAGACTGATTTGTCTAAGGATGAAAACGCGTAATATTCCAAATCATCTCTTCCATGCGTGTGTCGAGTAGTGCGAAAAGGTCCGAAATATTATGCGATAGTAAGCAATTAAAACTTTTAGTGTTCTCGCTGCTGATAAGCAGGGTATATTGCCCTGCGCCGACTTTTGTACAGATCTGATAGAAAGAAGGTATTAAATAGATTTAATCGTGTAATATGAAGGCTGAAAGAAGTATGGAAGAGCCGCTGAATAGAAGTGTATGCGGGAGCGATGATGAGGCGGTGCTGGTGTGCTTGCGATCCACAGGGTCGCTAGAACCACGTAGTTTCCGTTTCCTTCATTGGGAGAATGAAATTCCCAACGGCAGCGCGGTTTCGAAATCGACAGTCCTTCAGTGGGGTTGTGATGGCCTTGGTGGTGGCTTATTAGGAACGCCAGTCGTGTCGTAAGCACCACGGCCCATATTGCAAACGGTAGTTCCCGATGGAAACATTATGTAAAGAGCAGTCCAATGCGTGCTAGGCGATACTGTGTGAACTGAGCCAGAGGTTGTGTTGAATTAGCCAAAGTTTCGAGAGTACTAACATGAAGTCGAAAGAAGGGGAAAAGTGAGAGACCAAAAGACTGTCGTTCTTATCTTATGGTTTTATTTTTATTTCAACCATCATTTTCCCAGCACGGACGTGGGACTGTATTGGGGTGAAAGGATCAAGGCGTGCCGAGGGCAAGGGGAAAAGGAACATAAGACCGAAGCTCTTGAGACAAGCGAGAGCGATTGAATCGTCATGTGTGTTGCAAGCGACATTGACTCACAATGAATGGATTTGTCTGTACCTGGTATGACCGAAAAATATTATGGTTGGCCAATAGAAGTAGAGAAATATTGGTCCTTGTTGGGATAAGGCAGGCGGTAATGTTATAAGGGAGAAAAAGAGTGTGAAAGTGACTGCCGAGGTGGCCGGCCCAAGCTGCAGGCGTTGCCAACAATATTGGAACTGTTTCGGTGCGGTTACTGAAATACTGTAGGTGTCATTGAAAGAGGCGAGGAGTCGGCACCGGAGCGTTGGAACGAGGCAACACAAGGCGAGATCGATGTCGCAAGCTGGAAAGTTGTACAAACTGAAAGACGGCTCGGCTTGATAGGTATGTGCAAGTGTAACAGCGGAACGAGGCGGCAGGTTCCTGTGAAGTCGGGCCTGTATAAGATGTATGCACGCAAAGAGGGTGTCTCGGCAACCAATCTCGCTAGTTCGCTTCTCCTGCTGAAGGAGTAGATATCGCTATGTTGCCTGGCTTTTGCGAAAAGCAAAGTAGAAAATGAAGGTGGTTTGAGGAAAAAGGGGTCTGTCTGAGAGTGGCCCGCGGGGACGATGATGGAGCCCTTGGTCGAAACGTCAAGGTCAGGCACGGACGGGTACCTGGAAGTTGGAACTGTCGCAAAAGTGGATTCCAGAGGTTTTAGAGACGGATAGCAGATTGTGGCGCCAAAGCGTATAAGTGAGAACAAGGTCGAAGAAAGTCGAAGAGCGCAAATCACTCGAGTTCAAGAGGCAAAGAACATCAATCACTGAGGCAAGCGAGCGATTCAACGAGAGCAAGATAAGAGCAGAAGACAACACTCCACACATGAGGTCAGAAGTGAACGCCAACTTGGCTGAAGATGAGGGAGACGCCAACGGCATCTGGGAGATGAAGCGGAAGTAGTGCGCTTTTGTACGAATGCTGGTGTGGTTCAATTGAAGCAGACTCTCCCACACCCAACTGCATCTCTTCGCTGGGTTCAACAAGATGAGAAAGCACGTCAAGAGTCATTGAGTCCCTCTGCGAAGCAGGGAAGGCAGGCAAGGGGAAGGGGAAGGGGAAGGGGGTGAGAGGAGGGGGAGGGGGGGGTGGGAATTGAGAGGACGACGAGAAGATCAGACGCTTTTGAGCTGCAAGCTTTGGACTGACCCAACACTTGCTTCCTGTCCGTGCGTACTCATCGAATGGCCAGCGCGAGGACGGCTCGGCGGCAGAATTCCCGCTTGTACCTTGCAGCACCCGAATCATGGCCTAGCCCGAGCTAGAAGAAAAGAAGGCGAACCCGAAAATTCTTTTGCTGTCCACGACCAGGGATGGAATAATTTACACCGGCAGGATCTTAGGGAATAAAGGCACCTACTCCTTAGCATTCATGGCATGGAAAGAAAAAAGTAAAAAAAGCGAATGAAAAAAAAGGCAAAAAAGGGAAGGAAATGGAAGGAAAAGGAGGGCCTTGCCTACCTATCACTTACCAGCCACGACACACCCTTGTCGCAGCTCCGTCCTTCCGGGACCACCGCCTCTGCGCCTCTGACAACGGACATCTGAGGCTGGCAAAACCCGATACGAAGTCGAGCCAGCATTGGCCAAATTGGACTAAAAGGCCAGTCAGCCAATCTTGACTGCCGTACGGATTTTCGACTTCATCTCCATCCAGCTGCCTTGCCTGAGACTTGCTGTCGGCCGGCCTTGATCATCCAGCTGGCTGGCATACAGAGTAGCTCGGCTGGCCGTCTTGGCGAGTTGTGACAGGCGCCGACTTGCCTGTCTAGCCATATGCTGTCGGACCATAGTCATCTAGGTACTTGCAACGCCTTCAATCATTCGCCTCGACAATCCAAAGCTGCCATGCCACAAGAAAATGGCACGTACTAATTGGCTCTCTCCTCCTGCCACTGACGTTGGGCATGCAACGGTCTCATCTAGCCATGACGCTGTCTGTGCTCCTTTCCTGTTGTCAGTTCAAGGGGGCGCGCCATCAACGAGGACTGAAAGCCTGCCAAACAGGGGCAAGGCTCAATTCTCTTTTGTCGGGTGCCTGACATGGGCTCCAGACATGGGCTCCAGCTCCCCGGAGCCATGGACCGGGCCAGAGACAGGGGTCTATTAGGTGTATAGTGGCGTTGGGTAGAGTCCATGTCTGTGCCTGTTGGTTGGGTAACTTGCGGTCGTGGTAAGGTGGTGGTCGTGTAGGTAGACTAGCTGGCCTGTTTTGTTCGCCTCGCAATTGCCAACTCAAACGGGGCTCGCACTGGCGGACGCGAATACCTAGCAGAGGCGTGATTACATCGTGTTGCTATTGCTCGGTTGCTCCGTACCCAGTAATTATGCTCCATTTGCACAACATTTGCCGTCCGCCTCCGGATACCTTGTGGGCATGTTTCCATAGCGTTTCGGCACCAATTCACGGATGTGGAGCAGACATCGTCAGCACAATCTGGGGTCCAGTGCGGCGCATTCTAGAAGTGCTTCCATCGTGTAACATAAAATACGCAGACGCTTGCGGACAGACTACAGTGCTTCTCAATGCAGCTGAAGAACAAAAGAATAATAGAATCAATCAGCAGCGTCGCGCATTCGCCTCTAGAGCCAACTCTGCTCCCCTTAGCTACTAATGATGGATGCTCGCTTCTTTCTCTTTTTTTTGTGCCCCATTTATTGGTTTGTTGTCTGGTCCGGCTTGCTCCGCTCGTGTGTCGCTTCATTTCTCTTCGCTCGGCAATGGCACTTCTTTTTGCTCCCGGAACTTCATAGTTGAGCGCGCGGTACTTTTGCGATCGTGCTGAGCACCATGTTTCGAAAGTTTATCACGATCTTTGAGTGTCGTTGTTAGCGCGTACCATTGGAAGGGAGCCCCCCCCCTCATCACGGCAATCGACAGAGTACTCTTTATTCTTCGAAGACTCCGTAGAGTGCGAAGCTCTGCCGCGCGCGTCATGTCGTCCCGACAGTTCGGATGACTGATCTAGCAATAAGCGGGCCAACGAATCCTTGCTTCGGCTCCAATTGAAAGAGAATCTTACTTTGCAGCGAACGGCGCAAGGAATGGTTCTAGAAGCTAGGAGTTGATCATGCAGCTGGTCATAGACATGAGAGTCCAATTTGGTACTGCCCAAGAAGGCAGCAAAACAGCAACGTCGCGCAACGATGCGACGGGGGGGGGCAATGCTATCAAGAGGTCATTAACTCATGCAGGGCTGCACTCTGCGGGGTATCGGGGAAGGGGGGAAATCGGTGAAGATGACAATCATCGGGACGAGGTCTGCTGTACGGCTGCGAGCCACTTGGTTGGTGTATCACCCCAGTATAAGTCCAAGTCGAGAGAAGAATTTGTATCAAGAGATAGATATGAATCAGGCGTGGACGTCGTCGGCTGAGTGCAGATCCCAAGTCGCGAGGAAAGAGAAGCGCCGCACCTTCCCTCTGAACTTGAATCGATTGGCAGGCACCTGATGCGATCAACACCGCTTGATCCCTCGGCGACGAATAAAAAACGTCAACGCCCTATTCCAGCTGGGTGCCCTCAATAGGTAGTCTATGGCCATCATCCGCAGATCATCCGCAAACGCATCTTGCAACGTCTACGGAGTAGGTAATGCCAACGTCATTCCCGGCAGCCAATCGATTCGTTCATCTCCTCTCCAGAAACGGAGAGATATGGACACCGCGCGCTGTGCTGTCAGAGCAAGGCTGACCAAGGCTACCTAGGTAATCCCGTTGTTCCTGCATTAGCCTGTTCTGCGGATGAGCCAAGCCCCGTCTGCGGCATCGTGAAACATGGCAATTTAGCACTCGGCTAGTTCCCGACGAGTACAACCTTGGCATGTTACCACATGAGCCACTTCCGTGTGGCTCGCCCATGGACTGTGTACCTCAGCGATCCAGAGATCGTGGAGAAGCGTCTGCGCATTCCATGGCACTGACGAGAATCCTCGTCATCTGTCGCCAGGCTTCAGAATCAAACAAAGACTACGAATTGTGCCAGGGCGATTCATTGCCGCTTACGGAGTAGAAGTTGCTGGCCGCCTGTTTCCTCCTGCAAGGTCTTGCGAGACGAGGCCGTGTCTCCTATAGGTGCACCGTGCAACACTCCGTGCTGAGAAACCTCTTCGTTCTGTACACACAAGGCCCTTTGAGCTGTCATGGACTCTATTGCTACTCGAGCCTCGCCACCAAGTGAGTATTGTATCAATACATACGTACTCAGTCTTTTGATGTGTGCAATGCGTTGCGTGCGCGCATTGACACTACTGGCGGGCGATTCAATTTCATTAGGGGGGGTGAAATTGCATCGCCCGCCAGTAGCTGCTGTCGCGAAAATGATGCGTTTTGTCGCAGTACGGCAGCAACTTCGCGGTTTGGTGGTGCACGTGTTTGCACGCGTGATTTGGCTGAGTTAGCGCATTTGACTTGTTTCATCAAAAAAAAAATGCAGGATCACCAGTTTTCCAGCACGGCCCCAAGCCACGAAAAAAAAAAATCACCATAGGGAGTCTGCGCAGCAAGTATGTACGCATAATGAAGGGGGTCCAATCTGCCCATCGGGAAGTTCCTCGCATAACGTCGTCAACTCGGACAATTTAGATACCTATGTACGGAGTACATAAGTATGTACGGAGTACATAAGTCATTCAACACCGGCCGAGGGTGGCAAATGAATTGCCAGGCGCGTTCGAACAATGCGCCAGGGATGTGGTGCCCCACGGGCCACAACGGCATGGGCAAGGAGCTAAGGAGGGAGGCAGTGGGCACATACGGAGTACATGCGTACATATCAACCGACCACCCCATCGAAAGCTCTAGGAAGCCTGTTCGGTGCTACATATTAGCTCGTTCTGTACAGAGTAATTTCCAGATGACGCGTTCGACAGCTCTTCTAGAAGCCGGATCGAAGCGAAGCAGCATGGGAGATATTGAGCGAAAGAAGTCCCTAAAGTTTATGAAGCGAACGTTTCATGAACATTTCGGGGATGCCAGACTAGCAACATGGTTTAATGTCGCGCCAATCAGGATTCTGCCATGTCTCAACGCGCGTCCAAATCGACTTCGCCATCACAACTGCTTTTGATACATTCGACACGTCACACAACTCATAGTCGGCTCGCGCTCAGTTACAACATGAACCAGTAGCGATGTCTCGTCGCAAAACCAGTAACTGAACATGTTTGTACACATGTAGCAGGGACGAAGTGCTACCTATGTCTTCCCCCTTTTTGGTCTCATCAGTCATTACTTCGCGTTGTCCGGAGTGCCCCAATCTTGCATTGCCGTGGTTCCACTCCTCTTTAATCATACCTCCTTCCCTCCAGGATTGAGTCCATGGCCAAGGCACTGCGAAAGTTAGGTACATACAGTAAAAACTGATTTTACTGTACCTATGTAGGTGATCCACCCTGCCACGCTCGAGTCGTCGACCTCTTCGTGCGTAGGATCAATAGCCAGGCTAAAGTTTCGCTTCGATGTCTTCCAAGTTCCCATTGTGGTTCATTTCGAGGAAGAACAACTCTGTCGCTAATGAGCTAAACAAAGCCTTGTAAGTTGTACTGTGTATAGCACTGCTTGATCAGAGAGCAATTGACCAGAGTGACTGGGCTTCTGGAAGGAGTCATTCAACGGCATCCCGTCTTGTGTACTTGACGCCTTGACTGTGGCACAGAAGTGGCAAAGACAAGCGATGCCAGCCGACGCAGGATTTTCTGTGCCGTGATGGGTAGATTCATTAGACTCAAAGATTGAAAAACGGCCATCTGATAATTTCTGCACACACCCCCCTCCCACCCCGGACTATATGAGAAGTCTTTTATAACGAGGAGATCTCTCGACAAGTTTAATCTAATTGGTCGCAGGTCTCTGATTGACGATATACCTGCCTATGTATATATGTACCTAGTTATTCCGTGCACGAGGCGATGTAGTTGTTGTTGTTGTTGTTGTTAAAACGATATAGGGTAGCGTTCTGTGCCGCAATAGCAATCCTTCAACACAATGCTGCTATGCGCCAGAGTGTGATCTTCAGAATTATGTACCGTCACGTACGCCTCCGTTGCCGAGATGCCATTGTAGGCTACAATGCAGGCAATAATTGACTGTTCTTGTGGGGTACCTACACATGCGCACATATACCTAACGTCTTAAATGGCTGAAGTGTGACACTGCACTAGAAGGACTATATGTCTTGATGTACGCGATGGTGTTCTCGAAGGTGCGCGGTGGGCAGCCAACCGAACCGGTAAATAAATCTGCCATTGGACTCTGTATCAGTCAGCAATCGGCATCACTACAGTGAGTCATCAGCGATGCTGTATACTCCGTGAGTCCGTACCCCGTTGCCTCTCTGGATCGCACAAAGTCTTCCCCACCAAACACCCAACCGCCCCGCCACCAGTGACGCAGCCAACTTCATCCACGGACCACAACCCTCTTGCTTTGACACGGCCCAGTCGAAACCACCACAGAGGTACAGCTCTACGGTCTCCGTCCCCTCAGCCTGACCGAGCACCCCCTAATCTGGTTCCAACATAGCGACTCCTGCGCCATGTCAATAATCCAGCAACATACGAGCGCCACGCTGGGCGACTCATGGCGGACCATCAACATCGACGCCTACAACGAGGAGTCGTCTGTCAACTTTGACATCTCGACACTGCACCCGCCGCAGCCGGAGATCAGCGAAGCTGAAGTGCGCCAGCTTGCGGGACAAGTCAGACAGCTTCTACAAGGAGGTGATGCTGAAGGCGCGCTGAGGGGCTGTTTGGAGACGCCCGTCTATGTTGGAACAGAGGGAGCAAAGGTGTGTTTTCTTCCCTTTTCCCTTTTCCCTTTTCCTTGACATTGGCGCATGGAATCGCGGAGACGTGGCGAACCTTCTACGTTGAGATACAAAAAAAAAAATTCGTGAAGCACGAAAAAAGCGAAGCCAACTAGGGGAGATGGGAAACTTGTTGTGTTTTGTTAATGCCAATGTGGCTAGAACGCACACCTCCAAACCATCATCGAAGTCCTGCAGTCGATCAAGGCCAGCGAAATGAGTCCGCTCTTGAAGAAGCTTTACGAATCAGAGGGCGGAAACGAGTGTATCGACGTTCTGATGAAGTACATGTAAGACGAATACCGGCGTTTGCGCGAAACCTACGACCGAATGAAAATCTACAACAGATGTCTGAACGTGTGAGGCTGACTTGGATTTTCTTGGGCACGCGTAGCTATAAGGGCATGTCTATGGGGCAATTGAGTGGCGGGAGAGGATCAAAAGTCATGCCGCAACCGACTGGGGGCTTTAGTCAGGTTGGCTCCAGACCAGGTGCTTCCAACGAATCTGCGGCGGCGGCGATGAGTGTGCTTCTTAGCTGGCATGAAAAGGTTGTCGATGTGGCTGGGTTGGGATGCGTTGGGCGTACTATGACGGATTGGCGAAGAGTGTAGAATACTGGTGGATTGCGGGGGATGCATGCTTTCAAGTTTTCAACATTTGTGCATGGATCGGGCAAGTTGAGACCTGCGCCTTTTGATGGCAATGTGTCAAGTCAAGTGATGAACAATAACAGGACTTGGAGGAAAAAACCCCGACACATCAAGGACGAACCCGTAGAAGCATTAGTACCACATCTCAAGAAACATATTTGCGCCATTCTTTTACACAGGGAACGGTCGACTGACTTGGTATCATACATGCGTCGCGTCTTTACTTCTCTTCCAATATGTCCTTTAGATTGACTTGACCACTACCCCTGGGCAACGCTTTCGGTTGGTCCCCCCCCTCTTTCCACCCTATCATATATATGACTCGAAACGTGGCTGGAATCGATCCGTCCTCGTTGCCATGTAGTGCTTTATAGATGGCGTCGTTCGCCATTAGCACTTCTCTGCGAATGGGACCCATTTCTCGGCCCAAGATGGCGTTTGACTCCCCCATCGCTTGCAGGTCCTGCATCAGCGCAAAGGTATCCGGGTAGTCGACAATGATGTCATCCACATCCACCGTCAGCATCTTGAAGCCTGATTTCTGCAACAGGCCTCCCACGTCCCGGACATCTGCGAGCGGTGATACGTGCGGCGAGATACCTCCTCTTCGTTCCTGCTCAGCTAGTTGCAGCGAGGTGCGTAGCTCAAACAGGGTGTCCCCGCCGAGCATAGCACCTATAAAGGGACAGTCCGGCTTCAGAACACTGTTGATTTGTGACAGAATACCCGGAAGGTCATTGATCCAGTGCAGGCTCAGTGAGCTCATGACTAGGTCAAATGACTCGGGCTCAAAGGGCAAGCTCTCTTCGTCCTGCAATACCTGTCGGACAATGTTGAGTTTCTGATTGAAGTTATGATCGGAATCGCGGTACAACATCGATTCGGACGATTCTGCGGCAACCAATTCTGATATTCGCGTCGACAGGGGAGCGGAGATGGGAACGGCCGGGTCCGGATCCGGGTTGTCGCGGACGAGCGCCCTCGCCAGGTTACACGAATGGGCACCTAGATCGAGCACTCGCGGGAAATGTCGCTTAATGTACTGTTGAAACAGAAAATATCCTTTGTCAGCAAGCGCTCACGGGCCCCTAGAAACGAGCAAAGACATGCGAAAGAAAAGCGAGGTGGATGAATGAAGGGAAGCTTCCGGTCGGGTCCGGCCCTACCAACAATCGCTCCGAGAGCCGTGAGGCAACCTCGTTCTTCAGATAGTCTGCCTCCCGGCTCTGTTCTGGCTTGGACGCCGCCCGCTCCTTTTGCAGCCACTTGGTTTTTCGATTGAATACTTGGAAACGGGGTGCGGCGGAGGAGTGGACTGCATACGATCGTCGGCTATGGCAGGCTGGTATGGATGGCACTCGCACAGAGGCGCTGCATATTCGGTGTCGCGTGCTGCTCAGCGCTGTGGTGGATTTGGCGCACACTGACATGGCGACAGGGCTGTGCATCACAAATATGATGTCTATGGGGAGGCCGACAGATGCCAATGCAGCGTGAGGAGAGTAGAGCTGGTCAGGTCTCGACGCGATCGAGTTACCTACCTAGGTACACATCTCTGGAGAGCTTGGAGGTGTCGGTCATCGATTGTTGTAAGCCAATCAACAATCGATTGGAGACAGACCGGGGCGTCTGAACACTGAACAGGGGCGCTCAGTGCTCACAGCCCCGCACGGGTGCTTCTGCAGATGGGGGGGAAGTCCCCACATCAGCAAGTTGTATAATGTACATTAGGCACCTAGGTACATACTCAATGCACGACCTCGTAAGCTGTACGAGGTACGGAGATACTTTGTCGACTTTGTCAGGTCGGCTGCCCACCATGACTTAGAAACTGTCAGCTGGAGACTCGGCCTTGGGAATAAACGAGTGTGGTAATAATCCAGCTGCGAGCTCAACCTATTGACGCCCTCCTGACACCTTCGTGAGTGTAGAATCTCTTACTTCACAGCAAGCTGCCGGGTGAGATCCCTTTAATCGATTATCGCGACGAAATCGAGTCGTGTCACGGCACAATCTCCTTGGCGCAGCCACAGCCCAACTGCCCCCCACCGTCCTTCAACGGCGACGAGGCGAACGAAGCCCATACCTACTTGCTACGCGTTCAGACGCCAAAAAACAGCCAAATATGCGACTGGTGTTTGAAGCCATCGACGTATGAGCCAATCCGTATTGCTGTTGACTTGCCACCCTTACTCTGTCTGTCTGTCAGGCCTACCGCCCAACTACGTCGAGACTCGGCGCCGGTCAGCCAGGGGCCGAGAGCAACCTTTGAGTCTTGGACCATGTCGACACCCGGAGGCGGCTTTCTCGGCCGTTCGGGCAACGGCAATGCCAATATGCGAGGCCTGGTGCAATTCATCGCCGATTTGAGAAACGCTCGTGCGCGCGAAATGGAAGAGAAGAGGATCAACAAGGAACTGGCCAACATTCGACAAAAGTTTAAAGACGGCAGTCTGAGCGGCTACCACAAGAAGAAATATGTCTGCAAGCTCCTCTACATCTACATTATGGGCTGGGATGTCGATTTCGGCCATCTGGAGGCTGTCAACCTGATCTCGGCGAACAAATACTCGGAGAAGCAGATTGGCTATCTTGCCATGACTCTGTTCCTTCACGAGAAGCATGAGCTGCTGCACCTTGTGGTCAATAGCATACGAAAAGATTTGTTGGATAATAACGAGCTCTTCAACTGCCTGGCTTTGCATGCAATTGCCAACGTGGGCGGACGGGAAATGGGTGAAGCCCTCAGCTTAGAGGTCCATAGACTCTTGATTTCACCGTACGCACCAGCCCACCCCCCTTGCCCTATTCTTCTTACACTGTCGACTAATGAGAATATATCCCAGAACCTCCAAATCTTTTGTCAAGAAAAAGGCAGCCTTGACATTACTTCGACTGTACCGAAAATATCCGGACATAGTCTCGCCTCAGTGGGCTGAGCGAATCATCCATCTCATGGACGATTCTGATCTCGGCGTGGCGCTGTCCGTGACATCTCTAGTCATGGCTCTAGCTCAGGACAACTTGGACGGCTACAAGGGAGCCTATGCCAAAGCTGCGGCCCGACTGAAGCGCATAGTTATCGATGGCGAATATACCGCCGACTATCTATACTATAAGGTGCCTTGCCCTTGGCTACAAATCAAGCTCATCCGACTGCTGCAATACTTCTCCCCTTCTGGTAAGTCACTCATATTTGACTCTAGCATAAGCATTCGAAATAATCGAAACCGTGCTTCGTCGAGCTAACAGCGGGGGTAACAACGATTGCAGAAGACACACACGTTCGAGACATGATACGACAATCCCTGCAGAAAATATTGAACCTAGCCATGGAAGCGCAGAAGAACGTCCAACAAAACAATGCACAAAACGCCGTATTATTCGAAGCTATTAACCTCATCATTCATTTGGATACGGAGCACGCCCTCATGAAGCAAATTTCTTCCCGTCTTGGTCGGTTTATTCAGAGCAGAGAAACAAATGTTCGGTATCTTGGCTTGGAAGCAATGACGCATCTAGCTGCTCGAGCCGAAACCCTGATACCTATCAAGCAGCACCAGGACATTATTTTGGGATCTCTCAAAGATCGAGACATCAGCGTTCGTCGGAAAGGACTAGATCTCTTGTACAGCATGTGCGACGCGACCAACGCCAAGATCATTGTGGGCGAGCTGCTGCAATTCTTGCAGAATGCAGACTTTGCCATTCGCGAGGAAATGGTTCTCAAAATTGCCATTCTCACTGAAAAGTATGCAACCGACGTTCAGTGGTATGTCGACATTTCGCTGCGCTTGATTGCCATGGCTGGTGACCATGTCAGCGACGAGGTCTGGCAGCGTGTCATCCAAATCGTCACCAACAATGAGGAGCTTCAGGTGTACACGGCACAGACTGCACTGCAGTACGTCAAGTCTGATCACTGCCACGAGACGCTAGTCAAAATTGGAGCGTACATCACAGGCGAGTTTGGCCACCTAGTCGCCGATCAGCCTCGATGCAGTCCAATCGAGCAGTTTATGGCTCTTCACGGAAAGCTTCCTGGCTGCTCTCCCAGTACAAGAGCCATGATCTTGTCCTGCTTCATCAAATTCGTCAACCTTTTCCCCGAGATCAAGCCGCAGCTCCTTCACACGTTTGAGTTTTACAGCCATACCTTGGACTCAGAGATGCAGCAGCGAGCATGCGAGTATCTGACCTTGGCGAACATGCCTACGGATGATCTTCTCAGGACGGTATGCGATGAGATGCCGCCGTTCCCTGAGCGAGAATCCGCTCTTCTATCCCGGTTGCATCAAAAGCACGCCAACACCAGTGACCGGCGGACCTGGGTCGTCGGAGGCAAGGATGCGAACGCAGACGGAAGCGAGCTGAGCATGGCGAAGCCGGGAGGCCTTAAGAGAACTTTCAGCTCCGCCGCGCCCTTGAATGGAAACACAAGGGCCAACGGAGGTGGTAATGGTGCCAGCGATCTTGCCGGCCTGAACATGACTGCCAACTCAGCTCAAGCAGCCGAGGCCAAGGCGCTCAAAGCTCCTAATCTAGCCAGTGCCGCGCACTTGTCTCCAGGCTGGGAAAAGGGTTTCGAGAGACTGTTGCTCTGCGCCGATGGAATTCTCTATGAGGATGGTCAAGTGCAAATAGGTGTTCGATCAGAATACCGCGGCCAGATGGCGTGCCTCATCACCTATTTCTCCAACAAATCACCGTCTCCCATGGCCTCGTTCACCACAACACTCGACCTAGACCAAAGCGAGAAGAGCAAGCTGTCATGGGATGTCAAGGGTCTTCCGGACAGCACCGTAGCGCCCGGCGGCCAAACGCAGCAGGTCGTCATGTTTGAATCAAAACGCGTCTTTGAAAAGAGCCCGACCATGCGTATCAGTTACCTAGCTGGTGCTCTGCAAGCCGTGACTCTCAAGCTGCCCATTGCTGCGCATAAGTTTATGGACCCTGCGGACCTGTCCGCCGAGGACTTCTTCAAGCGCTGGAAGCAAATTGGGGCTGGCTCTCGCGAGGCCCAGGCCATTTTTGGTGTTAGCGGAACCAGGAAAGAGATAAGCGAGTCATTTGTTAAGAATACCGTTGAGGGATTTCGATGGCGCTTGTTGGATATGGTGGATCCGAATCCCAAGAATGTGGTGGGCGCTAGTGTTTTGCATACGTCTGAAGGGGGGAAGTTTGGCTGTCTATTGCGTCTTGAGCCCAACTACTCTACTCAGGTGAATATCCCCTACTTGCAGCCTCCTATTCTTCTGTATCGTCTCCTGTTCCCTCTCTTGATCTCCTTTCCATCCACCCTCTGTTTTCTCCGCTTTGTCATATGCGGTGTGCAGATGCTGTGCGAGGCTAACGCGTGAGTTAGATGATTCGACTTACCATCCGTGCTACCGACGAGTCGGTCCCTTCAGTCTTTCTCAAACTGATGCAGGATAGACTCGAAAAAGGCCAGCCAACCACTCCGGACTACCGCTCCTAGACCTGAGGGGATATTCCTGATTCTTATGGGAATGCCATGGTCCAGTTTTTAGTAGAGAAAGGCAGATTGCGTGAAGATAGTTTACTCCTCGCGTTTTACCAAGGTTAGTGTACGGAAAGCATTATGGCGTTAAAGGACGGAAGCATACACGTTTGAGAGATTAGCAAAACACATAGGGGAGAGAGGGAGAAGTCTCGCTGCATGAAAAGGAGTGAGCCCTTGCGATTGGCAGTGTTACTTCTACGCCTCTTTTCCTCTTGCGTTTGGCTGTGGCTCACGGGGGCACCAGCTGTATGATTGCGATGGACATGAAGGACTGTATATAGGCCACTGTTGACTACATGTCTCAAAACATAATGGTAAACAACATTTCTGGCCAAAATTTAGAGGCCAACTCCCTCATGTATGCTACATTGTCTTGCAAAGCATGCAAGAACTGGCATCAATCCGAGTACGTAATGTGGGCACACGCTGTCACATTGCCCAAAAACTTTGTAGTCTTACAAAACTACTCCGTATGTACTCAACGCTTCTTCACTCAGCTAAAACTTGGAAGACAAGAAAGAACACCAAAAAGAACATACAAACTCACCAGATTTTCGTCATTGCCGGCGACTGCACACAGCATGAACCAAGTTTTCGAAGACACTGAGTATTGATAGGTACAACACGTTGGTGACTCGGTTCAGTTCCATTTCGTGACGTGGAAAAATCCTGGATGAAGTTGAAAGACGAAGCAGAATAGGACAAGAGAACAGAATCATAATATGCACTCGAAAAATCCGCTCGAAGATTGGTTGATAGATCGGCCACTAGACTACACACAAGTCGCTAATCTACCAAGCAGTCTCTGCCAGCCACATGATCCCCCCAAAACTCGAACCTTGCGCCTCCTGCATCTCATCTTACGAGATCCTGGATTTTAGACTCCCCCCAATCTCAGCTTCGGTCACATTACCTCGCGGTGAGCCCCTCTCCTCCCCCTCTGTCTCTGAGCAGCAAACATGCAAGAAGGACAATCATGGGTACTCTTCTTCTCCCTCACGCGCTCCCAGACCCCCGTGCGGCAGCGCTCGTTCTCTGTATTTTCATGGCGCTCACACCTCACAAACTTGGTGTTGACGCCATGTGCACAAGTGTAGAAGATGAAGTACTGTGTACAGACCTCTCGCTGAGGACAAGGCATCGCGTTGACAGATTTTCGGTGTTACGAAATTGCTGTGGGATTTCTTTTTTTTTTTTTGAGAGAGAGAGAGGGGAGGTTGACCGAACATCGGAAGCCAACTTTGCGGATGATGGGAGGTTGAAAATACGTGGACAGTCCAGTCCCCCCTCTTTGATTCACAATTCTCTCTTCTCTCCACCTCGTCTCGCCTGAGGCTCATGTTGCTCGAGGACTTGTGGGAAACCAAGGCCAATCAAGCTGCATGGGCGCTAGAGTCCAGACACTTCCTCGTTTGTTGGTGGTAGATCGGCGATACATCATGCAGTGGCACGTGGGAAATGGTGTGTTATGCGTTATGCATTCCGTTTCTGGCGTATCTCGTCAGTCAGCGACCAATAATAGAAGCTCTACACGGTTGATTTGACCTTGTAAGACGCGCTTCCCCGCGCGAAGCCTGCTTGTCATCGACAGTGGAGTTATGCTCGCGAGAACGCTGCATCTTGCGGCGCCTTTGCCTGAAAAATTCAGTGTCCGGAATGACTTGTAACAATTCTGCGTTGCGTTGCGTTGTGTGACTGTGAGTCTGTGACTGATACAAAGCACAGGGCTCAAATGGGTATTATACATGACCACCTATAGTTATCTTACCTGCCGGCGCAGATACAAGAGTTTGAGCTACGTGAGCTACGTGAGCTGCATTGAACGGCCTATCAAGTCTACCGTTTCTTCTTGACTTGTGAATGTGATGACGGTCATTGCTTGACAACGGCATCAGCCCGCGCAGGCCGTTGACCAAAAATAGTACTCCCAACCCTCACCTCTGCGCTCCCCATCGTGACAGCCCCCTCAAAGTCGTCGCTCATCCCCATACTCAGCTCCAATCTGCCCTCCTCCAAGCCCAACTCCTTGCTGACCAAGTCCCTCTGTTCCGTCAAAGCCACAAAGTCTTCGTTTTTGTTATCTGCTGTAGTGGCCTTGCTTCGTGCAATCGCACCAATCGTCATGAGACCCAGAAGATGCAGGTTCGGACACGAGTTGATAATTTCGCGGCACAGCGAGATGGTTTCTTCCCCTGGCGCACACCCCGACTTGGCTTCCTCTCCGGACGTGTTAACCTGCACGTGTACCGAGATCTTGGGCAGAGACGGATCTGAGGCGAGGAGGTTACCGCGGGAGGAGTTGAGGAGGGTGGCCTTTTTGAGGGTATCTATGGACGATACGCAGAAGAGGTTGGGGATTTTGGCGAGGGTCTTGCAGTGGCCTGGAGGTTATTGCCGTGTTAGTCACGAAGCTCTCATTGTGTTTGCATGCGAGACTAATACTGTAACTGAGAAAGAAGGAAAGCATTTAGAATAGAGGGCGGGTGCAATGGGTACCAGACTGTAGGCCACCAATAAAGTGCCATTTGATGCTCCTAGGAAGCAGCTGTGCTTTTTGTGACAGCTCCTGGGCGTAATTCTCGCCAAAGTGCGCATGAGAGGTTGGCGCTTGATGAAGGGCCAGGATGTCATTTGCCGGCTTCAGTTTGGACACGGCTACCAGCCGGATCTGCTTTACAAGTCAGAACGATGGTTCTAGTGCAAGAGAAGACGTGTCTTCGGATAGGGCTGAATCGTCTCCTGTGTGAATTCACGTATGTAGGTGGACGGTCTCTACGTGTGTATAAAGCTGCAGGGATTCTGCCGTGACTGACATACGTTTCGGCCATTTGCCAGGGCGCCGATGCGGTCCTTGACAGAGGTGAGCTGTGCAATGAGAGCTTGGGCTCTCGCAGGGTCTACGCGCATTTCGTCGGCCTCGCTCATGTCTGCATCTGTGGGATTGGCAGAAGACGAAGGCGCATGGGGGTGAAGATGCAGAGAGGCAAGTTGCGGAGGCCGATCAAATCATCGATGATGGAGGTGTGTGGGAACACGGAACGAACCCTGCAAGTGTCTGACTCTGACATTGCCTATCGGCTCCGCCTGCACCATCTGCATGGACCGCCACTTCCACAGCCGCGACTCCATCATCTGAAAAGTTTGAACTTGATAAGACAGCATCTCGTTCATCGTCCGCAGGTCCGCCATTGGTGCACCGGCAGCCGCTGCGCGTGACGGCTCGCGATGGCATCGGTTCGAGCACATATCCATCAACGGACGAGCAGCAATGTTGTCTCGTTACCCATAAGAGCTGGCCAAACCGCCCCCAAACCCTTCGACGCCGCCATCCAACCCAAGTCGACTCATACCTCTGACGAATTCCTCCGCGATTTTCTCAATCCTGCCTTTGATGCCGCTTCGTATCTAAACGCCGCTCTACCCGCTCTCGCTGCTCAAGGGGCAAGCGACTCGTCTGCCCACAATGCTGTGCCCCTTCCAGAGCTATCTGCCCAGACGCAGACCCTGTTGTCGCAGCTCAACGCGCAGACTACACGAATGTCCGACGTACTTACCCAGCTGACAGACGATATTCTGCGGAGCGGGAGCCGTCTCGCCTACGAAGTCGAGTTGCTGAGAGGTGAAGCGCTAGGCTTGTCGGAAACATTGCACGAGACATTGCGAGACGATATTAATAAATTTGTCCCGGGCGGCTTGGACCAAGCAGATGGGAACAAAAAGGAATCAACGGCGAAGAAAGAGACGCATGAAGGAGTCAAGGATAAGAGAGACGCAATTGTGCCTGTGCCCTCCCCAGATGAGGCTGGCAAGACTGCGGATGACAGTCACGGCGTCAATCCCACGGACCCTGAATACATCAAGCAGTTACAAAAACTAACGCTGGTGCGCGCACGGCTCGACTCCGTCATCAAACTCTTTGGTGACGCCATGGAATTTGTCTTTCCGCCGTCCGAGGTATCCGTCAGCTCCGGCTTCCTGTCCGTCTCGGCACCCGAGCCTGGATCAGCGCAGCAGAGCTCCGAAGACAAGGGCCAGCAGGTCCTCAAGGGTCTCCGCGACGAGATTTCGAATGTCCTATACAAGAGTGGCGATCCTGTCGAGGGCATTGAGAAGTCAGCGGCCAGGATCGAGGAGCTCAAGACGCTGACGACGGTGTGGAAGGGCACCGCGGAGGAAAGGGGCCGAAATAAATTCATAGAGAGCTTGGCTAAGATGGTCGAGGATAGGCACAAAGATTTGATGAGAGAAATGGATCAGGCGGCCAGGAGGGAGGATAAAGCGGCGGCCAGTACGCAGGAAAAGACGCAGGATGGGGAGGAAAGCAAAATGCCCGGCGGATTTGGGCTTCTCAGTCAACTGCAGAAGCTGAGGAACGGCTTGTAAACTAAATGAACTAATGACTACGACGATGACAATGAGGACGAGAACTTGCATCTTTCGAAATATTGTATTCTGGACCGCGATGTTTGTGATGGCTACGATGATAACTTCAAGTCGAGAGTGTGAACCGTTCGAGTTTCTGAACCAGGAAAGATTGCAATGGTTTACAGGAACATGTGGCAGCTGGGAAATGGCTGCTGTCTACAGGTTCGAAAACGGTCACTTTCAACTTGGGCATACATGTAGGTAGGTGATACTGAGCAGCCAAGACGTTGTCTCTCCATCAGTGACACAGATTGTCAACTCATCCATTCAAGCGAGTCTCCACTCACACCATATATTTGTAATATATAACAGACTCATTGATAGGACGTGATGGGAACAGCCAGTCGGCCGTGAAAATTACGTTTTGCGCTGTGTGTGCGTCACTTGATCTTGTGTCACTTGGAAACATGAACAGATGCCGCAAGCCGTGGTACGGGTCGTAGGATACGGCGTTGCCCCTTGGAGCTAGGCCAAGCCACGTACAGCCAATCAGGCCTCTCCCGCTCGGCGTGGCTTGGTAGAACCGGCAGGCGGTGAGGTAGTGCCGCCGGGCTAACACGTCCGGACATGTAGCAGAGCGGCAAGAAGAAGTGTTCCCGTCTTGGCCGACTTGAACTGGACGGTCAACTCTCGCCCACTCTTTGTCTCCGATGTGATCTTGGCATCCGACTTTGTCTGCCTGAGAGAACTTATTGGTTTTATTTCCCAGACGGAAAGTTGCCTCCCCTTATCCCCTCTATCTCCTCTATTTCCTCTGGTTCTCTTCTATTCGCGCCCTCTCAAACGAATTTCGGACTGGCCTGCTTGTGCCACTTTCTTTGTCAAGCGTCGCTTTTCCCCGATCGCTTGGGCACAGGAGACGCTCACCAGACGTTGGAGCTGGAATCGAACGAGTGTATTTCCTGTAATCGTGCAGCTGCTTTCTGTTATGTTTGCAGGCTATGTGCGAGAATCGTGGATGATATCTTCCTCTGCACCTTGTTCTTGACTCTTGTTCTTCTCCTCTAACCTGCTCTCTCGACATCTCACCTCTTTGTCACCGACCTTCACTGCCAAAGGCAATTTGTGTTTGTACAGAAATGGCTGCCAGTGACAACGCAGCTCTATCCACCATGAGCGGCAAAGTCGAGCGGCGATCTCCGGTTCCTGCCGCACAATCAAAACGTGATCGGAAGCGGCAGGCTCTTATGGATCGTCTGGCCACCATGACAGAAAAATTCCAGCGCGAGCAAGACATGACATATCGCGATCAGCTGCAAAAGATTCAGTACGAGACGAATCTTGTGCAGCGCTTTGATCCATATGCTTCAAATGCCTTGGAGATGTCAGCCAAGCTCCAACAGGAGCATAGGCAGACTCAGGGCCCTCCTGTTCTTGCTGAGAATGGCCGGAGCCTCATGGATATGGCTGGCATCAAATTTCCCAAGTTCTTAGACGAGATTGAAGATCTCATCGAGATACGCGACTTCCAAATGACGCAGTCCAAGGTAACTCCTACCGGACACTTTTATACCCCCGCTCCCGTCGAGAAAGTCTATTGTTGAAGACGGAGAGGATATGCAAAACAATTCCCATACGTCAAGATCGATCATTGGCTAATATGAAAACTTCTTCTCATGACGACCAACAGAATGAGTACGATCGAAAAGTGCGAGAATACCACAACACATATGCTTACAAGGTCGAGACTGCCAAGCGCGAGCACGGAGCTCTCACCGGCACCCTGCGTGACCGGCTGATCAACACGCTTACGCAAAAGAAGAATAGATTGAGTAGGGAAAAGGAAGTGCTCGAGATCAACGACTCGAGCGCTTTACTCCTGAATCCCAACCACTTCAGTCTTACAAACCCTGGCAGCCCTGGCGGGACCCATGGAAAGAGGGCCACGCGACTTCGCAAAGATGCCGAAGATATGCAACTGTTCTCGGATAAGAAACGAAAGCGACACCCAGGTGATGATGATGGCTCACCAGCGCCACTTCGACGTGCCTTGGATCCCAACAGCACCACGCCCTTGTGGCAGTCGGAGAAGGCTCGTACCGCGGCGAAGCAGAACGGGCCCATCTACAGCATCGACAAGCTCTTTACCGACAAGGAGCTTTCATTGCATTACAACACGGCTGCTTTGGCCGCACACCAATACATCCTGCGCAATCGCGTAAACGGGCAGGCCTCCTCTCCCGAAGAGAGTGACACGCCCAACGGGGACGACAACGAAGGCGATGTTGCCACTTCGGCGTCCCTGATGGAACGCAATGTATCTCACGTGACCCGAAGTACCCGGGGAGGTGGCGCGAGCGCCAACTTTTTGGACGACAAGATTCTAGGCGTAGAAGGAATCGCCAACTTTGAGATTCCCGCCAACTTGGACCTTATGCACGCCCAAGAGCCTCCCAAGATGCCACCTCACGTCCCACAGCAGTATCTGAAGCCTTCTCCCCGAAGTGCGGACCAGAACTACCCGGTGCCCCTTTCGCAGGATGATATTTCATCAGATCTGTCGGTCATGGGATTCCTGAAGCAGTATGATCAGACGCACAAGCCTGGCGCACATCTCGACGCTCCCACGGGCCTGCGCAGGATTCTGGAGGCCGTCTCGACGCCATACCAAAAGGGGCGCTTTGTTGCCATCACCTCTGCCACGAGAGGCGATCCGGACGTTCTGCGTGAGACGCTCGGCATCCCTACCAGCAGCATGCGTGACCAGCTGAGTCCCTCGCATGGGGGCCAACCTCTTGCAGGGCCGTCCGCAGTTCCCATGAGTAGACAGAATAGTGTCAACGGCACCACGACTCGACAGGGCACGACTGGCGCTGCACGGGGCCGAGGTCGTCGAGCTCAGTAAGAGGTTTTTTATATTGCCTCGACAAAGACTGTTTATCTCTTTTTGCGTTCTCTTTCTTCTTTTGCATTGTCCTTTTCGCCTACTCCTTAGAAGTGTTTTTTTGAGAAATCAGAGCGCATGCGAAGCTTGGCTGACACCTCCAACTTCCAAGGCATTTGAAGCATATGGATCAAAGCGCTGTCCAAGATTTGTCTCGTACTGAATCTTTTGCAGCTGATCGCGATATGTCATGTCTTGCTCGCGCTGGAATTTTTCTGTCATGGTGGCCAGACGATCCATAAGAGCCTGGCCGCTTCCGATCACGTTTTGATTGTGCGGCAGGAGCCGGAGATAGACTTTGCCGCATTAAGGGGGTGGGGTACACCATGAAAACAGAAGATGAGCAAGGGTCATATGCACTTGACTTGTTACGTTTTTATCGGTCAGGTGGCTCGTTGCGTTTTACACAAATAGCATGCTATGCTTCTTTTATCTTGACTTTTTCACATACGGAGTCTCACCTCCCTTGGGTTTGACACTTTTTATTTTATTTTACCTGTTTACCTTTGGACATGGTTGATTCGTTCCTTGGTGTGCTTGTTTTTGTCATGACGTTTATTTTGCCTAGGAGGCTTTCTCGACACAACAGATTGTGAGACCGGATGAAGTCATGAATTGATGGTTTTCTTTTTCTTTTTCTTTTTGTAATTCTATTTCTATCTCTGTTTTTGTTTCTGTTTTCTGGGCGGCGGACTGGTGGGTTGTTGAGCTGGGCCACTCGAGGGAAAGGATTTTTAGAGGAGGGTTAGGAAAATAAGGGGTCTTGCGTGTGAGGTGTTCCTCTGGCTGCGTAAGTATCGCCATGTGTTTGTCTTTTGGGTTTGGGTTTGTTCTTGATGTGGCCAGCATAGGTATGCGAAGGCGCTAATGAAATTGAACGGACTGGTATGCGTGTAGACTTGCTATTCTCGATGTGAATTGTGGGATGTGTGTCCGTTGGAGTGTATGCATCTCCATGGAGGATCTTCGTTCATATTGAAGCCGAAGCTTTTGTGATCTTTGGGTCCAAAGGGTGTTGGGGATGGTTGTGGGGGGGTTGCGTCTTGCGTCGCTTGGCCATGAGAGGTTTGAAGGGGATGGAATTAAGCAATAGGTAAAACTTGTATTCCGTAGAGTGTCTTGGCATTGCGTAGGGGTGGTCTGTTCTGTTGGCACATATGTGAAGCAACCTTTTTCCAATATGAAGTGCCAGGCAGAGGCTCATAACGTTTGATGTACGCAACGCCCACAGTACATACTTACTCATCATGTACCCATCCGCCAAACATAACAACATCCACTCCTTGTAATGCATATCATGTCCTACTCTCTGCCCAACACACGGCAATCATGTCCTTTCCATGCTTAATTACGGCCCAAACACCAAAGCCCTCACTTCAATACTCTCCCTTCCCTCTGCCCCATCCCCCGTCCGAGGATCCGCAAACGCCGTATGAGGCACCCTCCCCCCAATCCGACTCCCCTCCTTCAACGACTCACTATCAAAGCACTCCAGCAGCACCCTCTCACTCCCCGTCATGCCACTCAGATAATACCATTTCTGCGCAGCATTATACCGAATAGCCGCGATTTGCCCCACGTAGCCATCCCGATAGCGATGCTCAATCGGCACCACATCCCCATCCTCCAACGTCGCCGACGATGCAAAGGCCAGAGGAAAAGACTCCACGGGTCCTTTATTTAACGGCCTCCATACATTGACGATGCGATACCGGCCCCTGAGGAGCTTCTCTGCGTCCTCGGCGGAAAAGTACCGCCGTATGCGCTTTTCTACGCTCGGCGCCGTCTGGTCAATGTGGACGCGTAGGACTGGACTGCGGGGTGCGTTTGGGCCGGCGCGGCGGATGGTGTGGTCGAAGATGTGGATTTTGGAGGAGTGCGGGATGGAGGCGAGGAGGAGGGCTTCTACTTCGGGGTAGTAGTTTGCTTTGATGGAGTCGGGGTCTGTGAAGGATGTTTCGGAGGAGGGGGGGATGTCTTGTAGGATCTGGAAGGCGTCGTGGTCGAGGGTTGGGAGGGTTTCGGAGCCGCGAAGGTCGTGGATGAGGGTGGGCTGGATGGTGTCGGAGTAGTTGCGCTGGGGTTCGCCGGGGGGAGGGGTTTCGACGTAGTTGAAGGGGGGGGATGAGTCTGTTGGAGGAGCGTAGAAGTGTAGTGAGGCGGTTACGTCGCCACGGGGTACTGATGAGGGCATGGCGGGCGGACTGCGGGTTGTCGTTTGTGACAAGATCACGAGGTTCTTGTATCTAGAAGATGTATGTAGAAGAGCTGTTGATGACCAGAGCCGACGGGTAGAAATTAGAGTCTATGTATAGGTATTGACAAAGATTGAGTGTAGAAGCCGACTGGACTTGGGCCGTCGTGGAAGAGGTAGGAGGGGGACGTCGTCGGTTTTTGTAAACCTTAATAGAGGAAGGCCTCTGCGAGCCGACTGGGAATCAATCCTCCGAGCTTCAAGTTCAAGGGCCAGTTCAAGGGCCGCCCATTGGGTGTCGTCCTGTGCATCTCGCGCATTTGTCAGACCTCGGTATTGCGTGCTGGACGGTGGGCTGGTGGCGAATCGGGAGCTCCTCTTTCTGCATCGTTTCTCCAAATAGAAGCGCTTGCTTCCTTGCCTTGATTCTGGGACACATAGACTTCCGAGGCTACACACAATACAGCAGCATGGCTCTAGAATAGTGAAGCCTTGGTCTGATGTCGCTTTGTCGACTCCCGAGTCCTTTGTGGCGGACAATGATGTGATTGGACTGAATGCGGCGTCACATGGCCGCAGTGCGCACAACGTCGGACGGGGGGCTCCGTGCCGAAGTCGGCGCCGGGGAGTTGAAGGTTGGCCACCGCCGGTAGGTAGGCAACCGGGGACTGTATGTAGGAACCGGGGCGGGGTTTAGGTTTAATTACATCATCGTCATGCTTTTGCGCTTGACATTCGGCCGATGAGCACACGTGTCTGTGCCTGCTGCTCGACGTGCAACTGGATCCTTCTTGCCTCATTTTGCCCAATTTCCTCGGAGTCTCAGGAACCTAATTACATCACATACATACATACTACATACACACTATCTACACAGTACATACAACGTACAACAACAACATTCAACGCACGTCGCCTGCACGCCACAGGCAGGTTGTAGGAGCAGGCCTTTCCGACCAAACCCTTTTGCGGTTTCCCGCGCGATCGTTTGCACGCATCCGCACCCGGGGTAAATCACTGCAACCCACCGTTCATTACCGGGCTTGGAAGGGGCAAATATCCAAGCTCTAATTGAGTACATACATAACACAACTCATCCCAGCAACGGCCCATACATTTATGTAACGAGTTTTTGAGGGCGTCCACAGGGCAGGCGTGGTCACCAGCTCCATCGCCGCTGGGTTTTCGAGGACCGAGGTGAATCTCGGGAGATTTGATTCGAGTCCCGGCTCGCGAGTCTCAACTGTACATACACATACTCAAATCCCAGAGCCTGCAGGCCATGAACGCTCGGGACCCTGACAACGAAGAGGCCACGCCAGCGTCTCCGTCACATGCATTTGTCGTGGGACCCACCCTCACCCTGCCAGATCGACGCGTCAACGCATCGACTATCGAGGACGCTTATGTGAGCTTCATCTTCTACTGTAATCCAGCTCTGCCCCTGTCTGCGGACACGGAAAGCCTGAGAGAGGCTTTCCGGACGCCGCCAAAGAGCTGTGGAAAAGTGTTTGATACTTTCACAATTTTCGAGCTGGTTCAAAAGTTCTATCAAAGGGAGATCAAGACGTGGGCCGAACTCACAACTACGCTCGGCGTTGAGCCGCCCGATCTCGCAAAGGACGAAAGTGCTCAGAAGGTGGCCCAGTATGGGGTGCGCTTGAAGGTGAGCGAGATTTTCCTGACGCTGTGGCTGGAAAAGACAAGAAACATGAGCAAGCCAAACTCTAACATGATTGCGTTTTTGTTGTTGTCTGCGTCTTGTGTCACTAACATACAGGGGGCTCGGTGGGGGCGCATAGAAATGGATGAACTCGATGCATGTCAAGGCCTTTTTCGAATACCTCATGAACATACCCAATGATTATTGGACCAGGATTCCGTCTGATCCCAATCCCGTTGGCATTCCCGTTCGTGATGGCGTCGCGATTGAGGATGATATGGCCTTGAGAGCATTACTGCCTTATATCCGGCCTAGAAGGGGCCGAAAGAGACCTGAAGAAGATGGCGCTATCGCATCTCCCCTCCAACGGCCGCGGTTTTCTGTCCCCTTGACGGGCATGGACGGATATCGCCAAGGGTCATCCGAGCCTTGGTCGGCGCATCCGGGCGGTGGAACGGGCATGCCCTCGGACCAGTCGAGAACACACAGTCAGACCGCATGGACACACCATGACTCTCTCGAGACGTCAGCGAACCGGTGGCCGCATTCTGCGATTACGCCTACGACGAGGGAATCATTCAGGGACGATGCTCTGGAGCCTCGCTCAGCAGTGACACCCGACAAAGGCAAACCGGCAAGTACCAGACGAGGGGCAAAGAACGTGTCATCAGCCTGGAAACCAGCTGGCCAGGAACCTGGTACTCGAACAAGAGGACGACCTCCCATGAAACGCACATCCATGGACGATGCGGCACACTACAACCCGGCTTGGCCGCCAACCCAAGAGACTTCCCAAAACGCGCGGTTTCATAGAGAACCGCAACCACCATTACCGCCGCCACAATCTGCTGCGCTTCCACCGCAAAGTCGCCCCGATCACCATCACTCTTATATGCCTACGAATGGCCTCCATCTCGGCTCACAAGCTCCTCTCCAGGGCCAGCAATACACCCAGACCTCGTCGTACGAGGACGCAAGACCAGCGCGGCCAAGTATATCACTGCAAGTGCCTGAACGACCTGGTCGCTCAGTCCGACTAGCCACCCCCCCTCCACCGCTACCACCACCACTATCCGCGCCGCTACCAACCCCAGCGCCTTCCAAAGAAGCTGAAGCGTCTCGCACCAATGACAAAAGAAGCGGACAGTCCAATACAGACAACGAAAAGGACCAAGAAGGCTGGCAAAGACTCGCCAAAGAAGCCGCAGATGCCTACGAACAGCAATCGCAGCCATGTGTCCGCCCAAAAGACACAACAAGCCTCGCAGCAGACGAAGAAGTCGAGGACTTTTACTTTGACAAGATGGAAAACCGCACCAACGTCGACCTCCTCGTCGCCTATTTCACGCGCTCCATGATCGAAGCAACCTGGTGCGACCAAAACGGCAATTCCACCCCGCCAGTCGATCTCGCGCAGTCCATCGCCATGGTCCACGCAACCTTGCAGACCATGTACAAGACGGCTACCTCCCCGCAGGCATTCCTCATCAATCTTGCCGCGTTGGCGGGATCAACGGCTCTCGTGAGGGCGAGACCAAAGTGTACGCGGCTTGGCGAACAAGATGGCCAGTTTACGTTCAAGTGTGAGTGGAACTACCAGTTTGGCGGAATCAAGGGTGGTTTTACGTTTGAGCAGGTCGTGCCGGCGACGATGTGGGCAAAGGCGAATGAGAAGACGCAAGCTGACGGGGGGGAGCCGCGTCCTGATGATGCGGTGGGTGGTGGTGGTGGTGGTGGTGAGGGGGGTGATGGGCATGGGAGATTGCATTCGAAGGAGTACTGGCAGAGGAAGTATCAGGCTTTGACGGTGGAGATGATGCAGAAGGATAAGGATCTATCGGATCTGAGGGAGAAGGTTATGGGGGCTTTGGGGCGGAATTTTTGAGGGGAGATTTTCTCTGGATAGCGAGCATGGGATATGGGATATGGGGGGTGACTGGATACACGTATTGGGTCTGGTTTGGGATTTGGGTTGGTGGTCTGACGGGATGGGGCTGTTGGACTGATGTTTTATGTTGATGAACACACAATGGAAGGGTCTCTTGCACTCTGACGAGGAGTGGTTGGAGGACAGTTTGGAGCTTGAGCTTGAATGGGGGGGGATAGAGGGCAGCAATAACACATGGGATGATGTTGGGACTTACAACAACTCGAAAGCATTGCCCGTTAGATGCAGTTACAACTTGAATGGGAGAACAGCCACAGAACCACAGCTGTGGGATTTGTCTTCGTAAATCTATAGAGACCTGCCCATTCCAATTCCCTCATCTTCCTCACGGTACGTGCATCATCAACTGACAGCCCTTGACACATCCATGATTCCTCCCAAATCTGCCTACTTCGACCCACCGCCATACATACATTAATTACAAAGACGACTTGTAGAAGAAAAGAGTCAACACTCAATAGCAATGCTTCATGCCTGATACGCAATAAATTACTCAGTAGTCAATACCTAGTACCCAATAACTCATACATTCATTCTACTCCGTACCCTACGAGTCAACACCCCGTACAGTGAGTGAGTGCTGAGTGAGTGCTGAGTGAGTGCTGTTCCTAATTCTCCCCCACAAGAATCTTCTTCAATCCAACAATCTCTCCCTCCGATTCCTCAATCTTCTTCTGACTCCCCTCCAGCTTCCTCAGCAAATACGACACCCGCCCCGCCGTCTCCAGCGTCTGCCGCGGCAACGACCCCAGCACCGTCAACTCCCTCTCCACCGCATCAATCACCTTGGCCTCAACCCTGACCAGCTCCTTCAAAAACGCCATATCCATCTTGGCCTTGAGCACACGGTCCCGTACAAGCACCGCAAAGGCAGCCTGGTGGAGAGGCTTCCCCGCCGTGATATACTTTGGCCGTCCCTGGTGCATCTTCAGCGTAATCAGCTCCGACGACGCAAGAGCTTCTAGCGCGGCGTCTCCATCTGTGGCGTTGGGAGACGTAGAGGATGCAAATGCTGGGGACAGCAACACTTGGTGGTAGCGCAGAGAGGGGCTCTCGGCGAGTGATTTGACGAGATGCCATGCTTGCTCGGGGGACCATTTCCGGTCTGGGTCCGTGGGTTTGCCTACGAGGAATATCCTGACTACGTCGGTGGCTGTTTCGCTTACGATTTCGTCGACGGCTTGTTTGGGGGTCTGGCCGGCTTGGATTCGGCGGGAAAGGAACTCGAGGTCTGTGAGGCGGCCGCCTAGGGTTTCGATGCACTCGTCCAGACCGGTCAGGTCTAGGCGTTTGGTGGGGAGGGCTTGGTTGTCTGGGTCTTCCGAGGTTTCGGTGGTAGCGGAAGTGTCGGATGCGTCGTCGGTTAGTCTGCTTGTGACAAAGTTTTTGGCTACTTTGTGGTCTAGGTCGCCAAGCGAGATGGTGCGGAAGACTCGGTCGGGTAAGGCTCTTGAGAGAGGCTTGGAAAAGGAGCCATCGGAGGTCAGGAAGATGACGTGCGCAATGTTATTCTGGACAAGAGAAGCTGCCCAGTCGGCAATCTTGTCGTACACAATCGATGTTCCTTCATTTCGATGTAGGAAGTTGTCAATGACAATGACGGGTCTTGACTCTGGATGAGCGTCTAGGTAGGCGTCCTCGGACAGCTGCGCGTCTTTGTCACGCTTGGACCGCGTGGCTAGCCCGATTTCTTTGAGGGCCTTGGTGGTGGTGTGCAGGATCTTGTTGACTTGGGAGTCGAGTGTTTCGGAGAATCCTGCCTTGACGCCCGTGGTGCTTTGCACGGCTAGATCGACCATGCTGCTGATGCTGTTTGCCCATGAGAAGACGGGACGAAACCCGACGGCAACGGCAAGCCGCTTGATCGTGCCGGCCTCGCCACTAGCATCCACAATGGGCTTACAATCGACCAGCAGGACGTTTTTGCGACCGGCCAGGGCTTGGTCCATGACCATCTCGAGCTTTCCGGAGCCTCTAGGGCCGGTGACGACAATGAACGTGTCGGAGCTGCCGTCGAGCCAATTTTGGAGCTGCTCGATGAGTTCGCGTCGATGATTCCACACAGTGCCAAGGCTGTCCATGTGTTGCGACTGACTAATTGACAGACTTTCGGTCTGGGATTTGAACCACTTGTACAGTCTGGACTCCTTGAATCTGAGCGAGTGAGAGACGTGGAGCTTGATGAAGAATGTTCGGATGGGATCGAAGATGATGACGGATGCGGCTGCCAACAGGGCTGCCAGAACTGGGATGACGATACGGGGATGGTTCGTCATCCAGTCCCAAAAGCTATGTACCTTTTCCTTTCTGGAATAGGAGAGTCGGAGAAGAGTTCCCGTCTTGCCGCCCCCCATGGCTTCCTGGACAACAAATCCATGCATGCAGTTCCTCGCCATAATGGCATCGCTCAACCTTGGGAACTCAATATGCGCATATCTCGGCACAACTTTGGAGTCAAAGGGTTGAGGCAGAATGTCCGCAATCTTACCGTACCGTCGAAACATGCTATACAGACTCTCCTCGGATAGTTCCTCTGCAGTTGCCCTAGGCTCTGGTGGCACGAATTCCACTTTCACCAAAGTGGATGGAAATCGATACAGGTCCTCGAGCCAAGGGGTCCCCCTGACCAACCGAGCTGTGATGCCTCGAAACGGACTGAACCACGGCTTCAAGGGTTGCTCCTGGAGCTTCTTCAACAACGTGGCTACACAGGTCATGGAGAGTCAGCACAAGATAGGTTACGAAAGTGCGAGCAGACACATCTTACATTCGATTTCTTGGGGAGAAATGCTGGCGGCATATTGGACCTTGACAAATGCGCCTCCGTCCTTCAGTCTGGGCAGAATTTCCGTGACTTTGAGCGGCATGTCATGCGGAATAGCCTTCTTGACGAGGGCGATTGGGTCTAAACCTCCGCCATCGCCGCTGCCGGAAGAGCTATTTAAGCGACGAAGCATCTCCGTCATGCCGCCAACGGTTTCAGCAGGGTACCGCAGTAGAGCGCTCAGCTTCTTGGGAAATATGTCTATTGGAATTCATATAAAGATACTCAGCACACTTGGTACAATAAGAGTGGATGCCATGATGAGTGATCAAGCAGGAATTAGGGGGCATTACTTTCAAAGAAGAAGAGAGACTCGTTGGGTTGTACATCGAAATGACCCGTCTCTTTCTCCCTACTTGCATTCAACGAAGCCGAGGACGTATCAGGAGTGACATCAGGCGGCGTCGCGGGCGGCGTGACTGGCAGCTGAGCCGCAGTACTATCCCAGCGCACCCAAACTTTGCTTGCTATGGAGGGCCTTTGAGCAATTTTTCCACAGCGATCTCGTCCGACGGATGTGTCTGGTGAGTTGGCTACACGCAGGACGCCTGGCCTCGCGAGACAGCCATGTCTGGCTAGTGCCGCAGCCAGCAGCCGCCGGGACAACATGGTCGAGAGTCGATGGCTACCCGTAGACGTGAAAGCTCAAGAACAGACTGGAGATAAACCGTCCATCAGCATGGTGACCAATTTTCGAAGCCCTGACGGCTTTGACGTCGGGTGTAGAGCTGCTGCTTCAGCTTTCCGTGCCAAGGGAGCTCGAGCTGACCTCGGCCACCAATGAGGTCATGGAATTTGCTATGGCTTTGCGCCTAACTCCGTACTTCCGCGACGCGACACAGCCCGGCTTTTCGTTTTCCCGTGCTGAAGCAATGGGCGCCCAATCAAGAGCCAAAGAGAAAAAAAAATCCCCCGTTTCGCGCTTCAGCGCAAACAATTGATCTGTAGGTATTCCGTAACCTCCAAGAAAACCCTAGAAGCGCATCCCCTGGATCTCCGAACTGCAGCTTCGACTACATTGCCGTTCCTCCGTAATCCATCCGCATTGCAACGGTTTTCCCTCCTCATTCAACCTTCGTTGGCACTCCAGAGTCGCGCATTATGGGTTGGCTCTGGTCATCCTCATCACAATCGCCTCCTCAAGAGGAGGAACAGCCCACGGCGCCATCACTCGAAGCACCCGCTGCACAACAAGCGTCCACACCAAACGACCCTGCCGACACACAACTACAAGAATTCCTCCAACTCATTCACACAGCCGGCGACGGACCCTCAAATCCTCCCTCTTCTCCCCCAATAACAACCCCCTCCGAAGACACAAAGCCCTCCGTCCTATCATGGCTCTCCCAAAAAACAAAGGCGGCCACAAATAGCAAACCCGACGAAGCGCCTATTCTCGACCCCCTCTCCGAATCTCTATTACCCACGGAAATGGGCTGCGCCCAGACCTTTGAACTCGCCTGGTCGTGTAGCAGTCTCGGCGGCCAATTCATGTCCATGTACCGCCATGGCAATATGCGCGAGTGTAGCGAGAACTGGGATGATTTTTGGTTCTGCATGCGCACTCGAGCGTACAGTGGGCCTGTCAAGGCCGACTCGATCAAGCAGCATTATCGGAACAAGGCCCACAGGAAGTATGGTGGAGATAAGCCGAGTAGTGAGGATGTCTGGGAGAGAAGGACGGAAAAGGTGCCGCTGGGTTCTGCGTTTAGTACTCCCTTGCCTGTGACGGAGGAAGAAGTCAACGCTGCGCGAGGGAGGATGAGGGAGGAGGAAAGGAAAGCGTCGACACGAAATGCTGAAAATATATAAGCTGGCCAAAGATAAATAACAACTGGAAATAACCCATCTCCTCTCGATACGTAGTCTGGACTGTAACTATGTATGTATATATATTTTGGAAGCGGTGCCAAGAGCGTTGTTGGCTACGGGCGTATTACTTGGCATTCTTTCACTAACAAACTCGCGATAACGTGCGTGATAAGCATGCGTCGCAGATAAGCATGCGTCGCACTTTTCAACACACCCTTCATCATTTACATGATAA
>SRPQ01000082.1:0-53442 GCA_018360075.1 Claviceps cyperi | reverse complement strand
TTTGGAAAATAAAGGGTGGTGGTTGTGTGGGAGAAGAGCAGAGGGAAATTTCCTTTTCAGATGAATTTGATTTTTCCGCAAGGCAGTGGCTGGGTTGGTGGAGCGGCCCTTCCTGGGGCGAAGCGCGGCTCCTTGGCGTTGTACCTTTAGGCGCCGCATGTGACCGCCTTTGTTTGTGGCACGCACTCTATGATGCCGCCACACACACGGTACTCAGCTGGCTGGTGGTTCATGGAAAACCCGGATGTCTCGATGCCTCAAGACTTGCTTGACACCCGCACCGCATAAGCTCGTGGCTTTCGTATCTACATCAGAAGCTCTGCCTTTTGAAAACGAGGTACGGAATGTGTCAAGCAACACGCAAAGCTGGAAGCCGCGCGCTCCTGCCTGCCTTCCTGCTGCGTGTGAGTCGTGACTCCGGAGTCCCCAGCCCAGGCTGGCCAGTTGCCCCACTTGCCAGTCACGACTCACCAGTCACGACTCACCACCGTGACCGAGCTGCGGCCTGCCTACCTCTCCACTTCTGCCTTTGGCCCCGCCCGCGGACTTCCGAGGCATGGTCATTGGTACGTCTGTTTGCTGCTGGCACTGCAGTGAACTGCCCAGTGAGTCGTCCACTGGTCACTCCTGGTCACTTTCTGATTCAATTGCGTTCTCTCGATGCGACTCTGTGAGGTATACATACTATGTACCTATCGAGTATCTGCATACTATGTATCTACCCAGTATGTACATAGGTACGAAGTACACACCTCCTCTCTGACTTAAACTACGTTAGGTGGGTCACCAACCGATGGCTCTCCGTCGTCCGACCAAGCTCCATGTTCCGAACAAGCTACATACCTACGTTGGATACGCAACAACGCCTATGCGTTGAACAATACATGGTGCAACGACGACACTCATGTTTCCTTTCTGCGTAGCGGACACTTTCCAGCCTTGTCCGTTAATACTGTCGTCACATGGACTGAGCTCAAACGGTCTGGGCTTGCCACTATGCACTCAACCTTCTCGGGCACTTCGAGGCGCCCTCGCAACGTCAACCTGAGCGGCCAAACCATCAACCCATTCGCCGCCACATCCTGGAGTCCATCTGTTGTTTCCAATGCCACCAAGACTGTATCGGATGCTCAAGCTGACCGAGAAAAAAGGCACTTGGAGCGGCAGAGGCTAAAAGCAGCGGAGAGAATCCAGAGGGCATGGCGCGGACATGTGACGAGACGTAACTTGGCAGATGGCCGAAGGGCCGCTTTCGATGATTTGTATCGCTTGAATTCTCCTGCAGCAGGGCGTCTTCCACTATCTTTCAACCTGTTGCTGTCGTTTTTCTCCCAGAGAGCTCCTGACGATCTTCAGAGGGTGTTCGTGTATGCCAAGGAATGTGAATCTGTTCATGTCGAACACATTGCTCCGCGAGGAACTCATACATCCCGCCTTTCAATCTTGACAGACATTTTGATATACACGCTCCGTGCCGTGGCATCTGGAAAGTGAGTGTAGGGTGGTACCCCGATCAAGCTGGAACAGACCCCATGCTAATCGCTTGTATGTCACAGGGCACAAACTCGTTTTGATACTTCTCTTTTACTCAGGCTCATCTTGAAGCTTGCATCCCACGATTCACATACTATTTTGCACTCGATTGATGGGTATTATACAGCCCTGGCTGACCTGTGCAAGGATCTCAAAGATGAGAAATGGGCCGAATTGTTATTCGATGCACTCAGCGGCCCACTGAAGGCAGTATCAAATGATGGTAAGTCAAAAGAGGCTTGTAGTGCTCGTGGGTCACTGGCCACTAACGAGCAATTTAGTAGTGCCCGAAGCAGCGTACAAGGCTCTCGCGTTTTCCTTCCTCACAAAAAGCAACCTGAATCTTTTCGAATCTCAAAGCATGCTTTTATCGAGGAGCATCTGTGCCGCAAAGCTGTCGGAAACAATCCAATCTACCTACGCCTCTTTTCAGGGCTCGTTCCCTTCTAAGCGAGATCTACTGTGGTTACTCGCGCACTTTATCAGTATTGGACGCGCTTCGTTGGATCCATCGGCTGAATTCGCCTACCTCAATGCCCTTCTGATCCAGTTGACGCATCTGTCATCTGAGATCAGTCTCCGTATAAGTCCAACAGCAAATACTGGCGGCTCGATGAAGAGCAACGACAACGCCGCACTGCAACCTCTTGAACCGTTTGTTTCGAAACAGCTGCTCTCTCTCGTGGATTATGATGGTATATCGAGCGTCTTGCAACACTTCTCCTCTAATCTGGCCAGTTCTGCGTCCACAGACTCATACGGGACAAGTCTCTTGGCCGGATACATACTTACACTGTTGCATTGTTTCCCTACCCGTGCCGATGATACCAGAATGCGTTTCTTCGTGGAACAGATTCCCACAGCATCTGGCTCCATCTCCACCGTCAAGTTCTTGTGGCACATAATGAGACAGACGATGGTTTTTACCAAGATGGAAAACGGATCAGAAAGTCCAGTGGAAATCGTTACGCGATATTTGAGCACCGCACCCAGCGTGGCCGAGGAGAGCATTGAGGAGCAGGAATGGCGAGTCATCCTCTTATTTCTGGAACTCTACACGTTTGTTCTGCGGCTCAGCGACGATGAAGACTTCTTCAGCGGAATGACGACCCAAATTATCGAGACTAACTCATCAACGTCCCGACTGCGCGAATGTAGTCTGTCCTTGAGTGATGCCGAAAGGCTAACCATGTTTCTTAAGAACACGGCATTTGTACTGCACTACAAAACCAAAGACCTTCCTCAGTCGCAAAGGGCCATTGGCGAAGCATCAAAGCCACGACTTGATTCCTTTCTTGGGTTAAAGCACTCGCCGCCGACTGTGGCTCCGGCATCTGCCCATGGACATTTACCCTCGATAAGCACAAAGCTGGACCTAGATGGCCTCCGCATCATCATAACCACTGCGCTCAAGATGCTGTACGAGCGCGATTCAAGGATGCACTTCCTACCTCCGAATCACTGGCTCATAGATGCCGAGCTGGAACGGGAGGATTTCATCAACGCAGTCATTGCCGAGGAGGAACGGCAGAATGCGGAAGAAGATGCGGATGGTGACGTTGACGAGGAACAAGATCATCTTACAATAACCTACGGTGGCGTGACCTATCAACGGCCGGCACGGGCGATGCAGAATTTTGCTCGGATGGATTTGAAGGCACTCCAATTACGGGCTCAACGGGCGCGTCGCTTGGCAGAATTAGGACCAAAGCTGGAAGTATTAAAGCACATGCCTTTTGTCGTGCCGTTTGAAACTCGAGTGCGGATGTTCCGTCAATTTATCAAACTGGATCGAACCCGGCGTTTTGGAACAGATCCTCTTTTCTACAAGCATCATGCCAAGATCAAACGTGGGCAACTATTTGAAGATGCCTTCAAACGGTTTTATCGGCTTGGAGAAGGCTTCAAGGACACGATCCAAATCACATTTGTCGACCAGTTTGACACACCCGAAGCGGGCATAGATGGCGGAGGCGTCACCAAAGAGTTCCTCATTGGCGTCACATCCGAAGCTTTTGGAAACGATGAAAACAGTCTGGGATTGTTTAGCACGAACGAGCAGGGCCTGCTTTTTCCTAATCCCACGGCGGCTGATGCGCTCCGCGAACGTCTCCGGCGTGACGGGCTGACGGAAGACGATGTCGAGTGGAGAGGCGCCATGATGCGCTTTATTCAGAGGTATGAATTCTTGGGACGAATTGTCGGCAAATGCTTATACGAAGGGATACTTGTCAACCTTGCATTTGCGGGATTTTTCTTGCTTAAATGGCCCTCTGTCGGAACAAGAGACGAAAACACATACAAGGGCAGCATCAACGATCTCCGGGATTTGGACGAGGACCTGTACAAGGGTCTCCTGCGACTCAAAAGTTACCCTGGCGACGTATCGGAGCTGGGATTCGACTTTACCGTGACGGACCAAATTTCGGGTCCAGGTCAGCCAGTGCAGACCGTGACGCGTAAACTTATTCCTTACGGAGACTCGGTTCCCGTCACAAACGACAATCGTCTCCTGTATATCTCGTATGCAGCCCGGCATAGATTGGTTGTTCAGCCGATACTCCAAACGTCTGCTTTCTTACGGGGTTTGCGTTCCATTATCCGCCCCTCCTGGCTGTCCATGTTCAATCAATCCGAGCTTCAGCGCCTTGTGGGCGGAGACTCGACCGACATCGACCTTGACGACCTGCGCCGCAACACCATCTACAGCGGTCTGTATGCCGTTGGAGACGACAATATCGACCACCCCACCATTGTTCTATTTTGGAAAGTCATGGCCGGATTCACCGATAGCCAGAGACGCGATGTCCTCAAATATGTGAGTTCTACGCCCAGAGCACCCCTTTTGGGATTCTCACAGCTTCGGCCTCAGTTTTGTATCCGAGACGGCGGCACAGATCAGCAGAGATTGCCAAGCGCTAGCACGTGCGTGAATTTGCTCAAGCTGCCCATATATACCAGTGAGGCAGTGCTGAGAGAAAAGCTTCTATATGCAGTCACGTCTAGAGCCGGATTTGATTTAAGTTAACTTCTTCCGCCACTTTTCCTTTTCACCTTTGTGAGCAAACGAAAAGATTAGCTTGTCCAGTCACAGTATACGTGTAATCCAAGCGAGCAGAGCTGAGTTCCTCTAGAGCGTTGTGCTTTCGTAGAAGGCCTTTCAATTGCTAGATATGATGCCACCGTTTCCACCACTCCATCCATGCAGGTGTCATCCACTGTCTGCTTCACGGGTACATTCATCCATAAATGGACCAACTCACGATTGATAGCTCTGAGCTAGCAAATGCGGCTTTCTATTCAAGAGATCCAAAATCATTTGCCCAAACAGCCCGTTGGCCCAGGCAAACCTATCCACGTCGCAGTCAGTACATCTCATCACAAGGCTATCATCTTGTCTCGTTGTATTTCAAATAAGGGAGCCGACAATTCGATCAAAGCAAGTGCCGGAAGGGGCAGGGAAGAGGAAGAGGGAGGAAAACATACCAGGGCCTCGTCCATTTCGTGTCGTCCCATGTATTTACCGACTCATGCATTAGTCCCAGCTTGCTCGTTGACCCCATGAGCTCCCTGATGCCATGCACAATTTCAACATCATCATCGGAAGTCATGATCTGGATCATGACGCCCATGGGCCAGGCCATGCCGGGGCCGAGGTGAGGCCCACCGGTAGAGTTGAGGACGGGACCGGAGCCGTAATAGGGGTTTGAGCGGGAGAGGACATAGTCACGGGTGTGCTGATAAGTAGCATCCGAGGAGGGGAGGAAGCCAAGGTGGGGGATGCTAAGAAGGGAGGGGATGTTGGCGTCGTCCTGAGAGAAGAGTTAGTTCAGGAGTCGAAGAAATATGTTCAACACACATAGCAAACGTCCGATTCAGTGCTAATGAAGCATAGGGAGATGGTAGGACACTGGGGGTTGATCAACGAATGATGATACCACCGCTTGGCCTGGTTGTAACGCAAAAAAAAGAAAGAAAGAAAGAAAAAAACGTACCATCAGATTCTGCGACCCAAACCCATCTACCTCATAGGCGAAAATGTTTCCAAACTCAGGATGCTTCACAACAGCATACTTCTCAATTCCCGCTCTAATCCCCTTTGCCATGTTCCGCATCTCCGTCGCTGTCTCCCTATCCAGGGGCTCCATCATAGCCACACAAGCATCCAGGTACCGTGCAAACATCATATTCGCCGGAATCAAGTACTGAAAAATAGTCGAATCGTCCGACGGGCGGAAGAAGCTACGCACGAGACCAATGTTGCCCAGAACGGGATTCCCAGCACCTTGATTCGACACTGTCTCCGTGGCACTGTTCGCATCGCGCAGCCAGGAATAAGGCAGCTTGTTAACGTGTCCGTCCGCAGTGTAGGTGCCTCCCATCATGGTATTGGCGACCTTCAGGATGGCCTTGACGGCGGTGCGCCAGCCGAAGCGGGCGAAGAAGGCAGCGTCGTGGGTGACATCGTAGTAGTCCCACGAGAGCTGAAGGAAGGCCGCAAGGGAGTCTAGCTCGTATTTACACTCCCAGACGGTGTTGGGATCGTAGGGAGGTTGGACAGTGTCGCCGCGCTTTTCGAGCAGGTCGCGCTTGTGGTTGACGGGAGGCAGTTTGGCATCGGGGGGAGGCTGGAAGGCATTGCAGTAGGGAGCGCGGGTGATGGATCGGGCTTGGAGGTTGATGGCGCCGCGGAAGAGCCTGGCGATGCTGTTGCCATTGGTGTTTTCAGGCGAGGATGAATTCAGGAGGGACTTATACGATTGGAGCTGGTTGGCGCTGTCGCGCAGCCACATGGCGTGGATGTCGCCCGTTACGATAAAGGCGAGCTTCAGAGCACGTGGAAATCACTATGATCAACGTTTGGTTCTGCTGGGATAAGATCTCAAGCATAAGCAGCAAAATCGTACCTCTTCATCCGCATTATCCTGAGCCCTTCCATGCCACAGAACCGTCGTGTCCACGGTGTTGGGCCAGGTATTCACAAATAGCCTGTACAAATCGGGGTCCTTGACCAGCTTCTCGACCCTTTGGATGGTCTCTTCCACCTCGGGGACTGTATAGGAGCGACATGGCAATGCCGGTCGCTGGAGTGGATATTGGAATCGGCCAGATGAGAAGGGCTCGTGACGTACACGGGCGAACTGTTCGTACTCTGGGCATTCGTCACTCGGTGCCGCAGCTGCAGCCGCCACGGTCAGGGCGCAGACGAGGAGCTGAATGGGAAGAGGCATGATTCTGATCCGCTGTCTCGCTGTTCTGCTGCGTGGTCGTCTGTTGTCTGTTGTCTGTTGTCTGCTTCACAGGCTTGTGGAAAGCTGTCCGAAGAGACAGACAAGAAAAGCCGAGATGATCAACATGACTACAGGCCGAACACATAAGGGCACGCGGCCAGCTTTATCTCGCATCTGTCGAGCCCTTGTAAGTTGTCAACCACAGTCTCCAAGCCCATCATCCATTCTACGCATAATCTACCCTCGTCTCATGTGATGCTTTCCGTTCCGTGCGTCCCACAGTTCCACGCATGCCGTGCCAATCTGCTCGTCTCTAGACATGCCTTTAGGCATCACAACACATCCCCGTCATCACCCCCCGTGTTGCAGTGAGCCTATAGGTGGAGGTATCTACTTGGTACAAGCCCAAGTGTGGATCCCACTCGTGGAGCCTCGTGGAATCCGGTCCGGTAGAATGTGCATGACTCCTTAAAAAAGAGTCTTCTACGCCCATTTGATTAGCTAGAACTCTTCGAGAGAATAGACTTAACATCGATCCTGCATTTTTGTGCCAGAGTTATGAGCCCGGGAGGTCGAGGCAAACAGCCACAACCTGAAACTTCCACTTGCGAGGTAGTCGCACGTTCGAATCCCCTCACATGTACGCCTACAACACACGCCTCGATTGCAGCATTTTATGTTGTTGTTGTTGCTGAGTATTCTACGCCACTACGTCCCAATTTTGGGCATACTAGGGCGTGCAGGGCTAATCCCGGGTTCATCTAAATACAAGCCAATTTCCCCAAAGAATATCCTACATCTCGGTTGCCAACGGCAGTTGTTTTCGGTGTGGGTTCAGGCGTCAGCGCCTTCTACCACGTGTGCGCGTGGGCACAAGTTGTGTCGTTAAAAGCGGAATTTTGACAGAGGCGTGGCTCCGCTGCCAGAATTTCAAGAAGGTCTAGGTGACCAAGATGAGAACGGCGTGCTGAACTCTCCAAAAGCACGCCGGTTGAAAACTCGAGGTGGGCAAACGCCGGTTTGATGGTGTCGTGGCTGGGACGGGGGACGATGCCGCGGTCGTTGTCGATGTTGCTTGAGTTTCATTTACGACCTCGAACCAGCAGGACGGTAAACGAACAGGCGCCGTCGACGTCGGCGTCGACATCGAGTGAAGAAAGAGGTGGGTGCTGAGTGCGGCGGCATTTTCGAGTTTTCCATTCAGGGGTGGACTGCAGCATAAAGGGTTGGCTCAGTAAGTAAGTAGGTAAGTAATTTGATTGACGCCGGTCCCTTGGGGCGGGCGGTCTAAGGCTAGGTGCACTACATACAACACCTATCTAGTACTAACGTTAATCAAGAAAAATAAGAGAAAGTGAACCACTGCTGTCGCCGGTTACAGCAGCGTTGTCTAGTGTCATGGCCCGTAGCGGGCAGTAATTGTCTGATCTCCTGTTGGGGGAGTGCGCAGGGTGACTAACACATTTCGGCATCGGCAAGCGGCCGGTTGGAGTCGGAAGTGGCGCTTTAAGTGTTGCCGAGTGGCCAATCAGGTATTTGCAAAAAGTCATAATCACGAGCCGCCTCCTCGCCTTCGACCTTGACTCTTCGCCTCTCTTCTTCGCGACCACGCGGTTTCTCCTCTTCGTCTGCTTCCTGACACATCGCCGACTCGACGGTGCAAATTCAAGGTGCCATCGACCCCTTCCGCTCACCTCAACGAGCAAAATATCAGCACCCGTGCCAATGTCAAGGTGCGTGCAGCGCTGCAGCGCCGCGAGGTCCGTTTCGCGATGGACCTCGACGAGGCGTGCCACGTCCGCTGTGACTTCAGTGTCAAGGTCGAGGATGGCTCGTTTTTTGTCGACTCATCCGGTGATGTTGCAGCCTCTGGCGAGCGTGCGAGCATTCAGCACCAGCCCTTCACTACGAAGCAACGACGCAGATGAATTCTTTGATCCAGCATCGGTCGAGCGCGAGTCGGACGAAGTCGACGTATGCATTGTCGGAGGCGGCCCCGCGGGCTTGAGTGCCGCGATTCGCCTCAAGCAGCTCGCTAACGAAGCCGGAAATGAGGCTTTCCGGGTCCTTGTCATTGAAAAGGCCGGCGACATGGGCGCGCACATCCTGTCTGGGGCTGTCATCGAGCCCTCCTCCATCAACGAGCTCATTCCCGACTGGCTCGAGGAGTCGAACCCGAACCGCTTCGAACATGCCACACCCGCCACCAAAGATAAGATGCGCATTTTGACTAAGACGGCCTCCATCCCCGTTCTGGCGCCCCCGCAGATGCATAATCACGGCAACTTCATCGTCAGCTTGAACCAGTTCGTCAAGTGGTTGGCCGAGCGGGCCGAGGAGATTGGCGTCGAAGTATATCCCGGGTTCGCAGCCGCTGAGGTACTCTACAGTGCCGATGGCTCCGTCAAGGGCGTCGCGACCAATGACCTGGGCATCGCACGCAACGGCAAACCTAAGGATTCGTTTGAACGGGGCATGGAGTTCCATGCCCGGGTGACCATGTTTGGGGAGGGATGTCACGGCAGCCTGACCAAGCAGGTCATTAACAAGTTCGATCTTCGAAAGGATAGCCAACACCAAACATATGGCTTGGGAATCAAGGAGGTGTGGGAAGTTGACTCTGCAAAGTTCGACAAGGGCCTAACGGTTCACACCATGGGATATCCTCTGCCCCTAGACGTCTACGGCGGCTCCTGGATGTATCACTTCGGCGACAACCTGGTCAGCATTGGTCTCGTCATCTCGCTGGACTACCAGAACCCATGGCTGTCCCCCTTCCAAGAGTTCCAGAAACTTAAGCAGCACTCACTGTTCAAGGACGTTCTCGAAGGTGGCAAATGCATCTCGTACGGCGCGCGCGCCCTCGTCGAAGGCGGCTTCCAGTCGATTCCCAAGGTGGCCTTTCCTGGTGGCGCACTCATCGGCGACTCAGCCGGCTTCGTCAACGTGCCGAAAGTCAAGGGCACCCACAATGCCATGAGGTCTGGCATGCTTGCTGCCGAGGCTGCATGGCGTGCCCTCGGGGGCACTGACCAAGGTACCGTTTTCCTGTACGACTACGAGGAGGCTCTCCGCACGTCCTCCATTTGGAAAGAGTTGAAGGAGGTGCGCAATATGCGGCCATCGTTCCACTCCCCGCTCGGCTCCATTGGCGGTGTCCTGTACTCTGCCCTCGAGGCTTTCATCTTCCGGGGCCGCGTCCCCTGGACATTCAAGCACAAGACCCCAGACCATGCGGCCACGAAACCGGCCGATCAGTTTGACAAGATTGAGTATCCTAAGCCTGATGGCAAAATCACGTTTGATATCCTCACGAGTGTGTCCCGCACGGGCACCAACCATGAGGAGGACCAGCCCGTTCACTTGCAGGTCAAGGACTGGGACGCACACACCGAGAAGACGTACCCGACTTTCAAGGGTCTTGAGAACCGCTTCTGCCCGGCCGGTGTATATGAGTATGTGGAGGACGAGTCAAAGCCCCATGGGGTCCGCTTCCAGATTAATGCGCAAAAGTGAGGTGCCTTCTTCATTTCAGAAACTGTGTTTGAATTCCATAGCTATTGCTAACGCGATTCTTTTGTCTAGTTGCATCCATTGCAAGACATGCGATATCAAAGCTCCTCACCAGGATATCAACTGGCAGGTACCGCAGGGCGGAGAGGGTCCGAAATACTACATGTCGTGATAAGTCGCCATGGCTTGCATGTGGCAGCTGTCTGGTACCTGCGTGCCTCTCCTACAACAAATGCACATACCCATTTACAACACGTACATACATGTACACCTTTCTACCTACTACCGACTCATCTGCTATCCCGACGTATCTACTTGCGTAACAAGAAGTGGGTAGACACGTGCAAAATAGCCAAGAACCTAGGTTCCCAGCACCAGGATCTGGTCGGTACATTGCACCACTGTGTCAAAAATGTTTACAAGCGAAATCGGCGCATCTTTTCTGGGGGAGGCTTCTTCATGTCGTTTTTTTTTACTGTTCATGTTGTCAGTTATAGGATACGTGCAACATAAGGCCGCTGGTCGTTCTTGTTTTTACATCATCACACAAAGGATTACACAAGCCTACGTGCGCGCGAGCTCACTGTGCATGTACCTCTACCTATCGTAGGGTTGCTTTTTGCCCCATGCATACTGTAGTATGACGTGCCTTGTACGGGACCGATACAACCTCAACGATGGTCATGAAATCCGATTTTGGAGATACACAGACTACCTACCTACCGAAGGTACGCAAGTGACAGAACTGTTGACATCTGTTGAGTGTTGATATGAAAGTCCCGTCTTATCGTTATCTGTGGATTGCACGTGCCGGGGAAAGGTGGCTGAAATCCCCGAGGCTGTGCAGAGTTGGCCAGGTTGCGGAATGATAAAATTGTTAGTGCGGTACTTCGGACCCGACCTCGCGGCGGTGGTCCAATGGCGTTCCGGCCAAACGCTCTTGCAAGTTGCACCTAATAAAACTCTGTTCACACTCGCTTTCGCGGTTCTCGCACAACTTTATTGCAACGAAAAAAAAAAGAGGAAAAAAAAAGAAAAAAAGAAGAAAAAAGAAGAAAAAAAAGAAGAAAAAAAAAAGAAAAAAAAAGTACGTAGCAGCTTGGCTTTCTGAACACCACATTTCGCGAAGGTACTCCACTCCGTAGAGAAGGGGGAATGAAAAATGCCACTGACACCCTGGCGGCATTGACGCTGGCGTTCCAGCCAGTCGGAGGCCGTTCGCGACTTCGGTCACGGATGCAGTGAGACAAATGTTTGGACGTGAGGGTCATCTATGACTCACAAATGCGCAACAGCCAATAGGAACAGGATACTTCAGCCCCCTGGCGCGCACCCCAGTCAAAGCACAAGGGACGAACGGAAAAGGAGCAAGATTATCACGGCGAGTCGCGACTGTCGTTTCCGCTTGCGACGCGTTGTGTCGCCACTGACTGATGAGCCGCGTTCCCATTTTTCCAGACGGCGATGGTAGCGTTAGGGTAGCGTTAGGTATGTAGTCAAGTCATGCTCGCGGCGGCAGCACATAACTACCTATAGTATTTTGGACTCTTTTGGCCTACCGGGACGTTTGCCTGAGTGTCAGACGACGAGATTTCGGATTCGTAAAAAAAGAGCCAGACTTATTTCGCACTAGCATCGCACAGTGAAATCGTAAATGGCAGCGTGGTGCGAGGCGCGCTGTTGCCGCTGCTGTGTTGTTGCCAAGGCCAAGGAAGTGAAATTTTAGTGAGGAGGGTGTGGATAGGGGGCGGCTCCGTACGAGGGCGAGGATTGAGGCCCAGCCACCACGAATTACCAGTTGATCCCAATCCGCCGTCTTGAACTTTTGGCGTGAATGATGCGGACGGGCCACGGAAAATGTGAGCATCGATTCGTGCCGTCAAAGATGCATCATCGTCAAGGGCAGTCGAGCCCCATTCGATCAAGATTCGAGGACGCGAGGTGGCCCGCGTTTGTTCTTTTGCGTGTAATCCGGACTTGCTCCATGTGAAAATGCGTCGGTCGCTGAGGAGTGAACGGAATCTGAAAACTGGAGAGTCCAAGAGCAGGATGACTCAGGAGGCAGCCTGGTGAGGAGCATTGTGTGCGTCGCATGAGTCTCCACTTATCTCTTGAAAGTTGAGGTGTCACGCGTCTGCGAGAACGAAGCATTTTCGTCCGACACGAAACCGAATACAACAAAGAACACTCACGCGGCATGCCGCACGACGCGCAGGTTATCAGCCAAGCCAACAAGCATTCCTTTATCCCCCGTTGGGAAACTGCCTCCCTTGGCGCTCACGACTGAAATTTTCTGCTCGTTCTCGTGTTGATCAAATATTGCCCGTTCGAGTGCGTTCCCGAGCAGCGCCCCGAGCAGCGCAGTACGACCGTCGGCAGCACATGAGCAGCGGCGGGACTTGATTTGCATCCCACACCGCAGAGAAGTATTTGCAGACAATTGCTCGCGCTCGTGAACCTCTCAAGGAGTATCGTCCGCCGTCGTTGGCTCGTTGCCCTCTGCCTCTGCATAGCACCATAGGTACTGCATGCATTGGCGGCAGCGCGTCGCCGCGTACAGTCGAGACCAAGTCCTCGAAGCCCGGGCCTTGTTATCGAGACGAGATACATCGGGGCTGGGATTTCCCTATTTTCCAGGGTGGGAGACCGAGAAAAAATTATCCCTAGATTGCCCGCTGATTGGCCGCGAGTGAAAACCCTAGCCCACGCGCTAGCCCCAAGTCGTACAGTCTATTCTCCAGCGTCGACGCCACAGGCTGGTGGTTGCCTGGGGAAGGGGCCAGAAGACTGAGTGCAAAATTATAAGTAGCTGCCCTCCCCCCGGCACCTGGAATCCAAATTCTGACCGGGAGTCATTTTTCGGTTGGCCTTGCGTATCACCCACACATTGGCCACACCACTTAATTCTTTCACCCTCAATACACACAAAACACGTCGCGTCTCCACTTATTCTTCTCTTGCCAGTCTCGTTCTGCTTCGCTTCCTGTTTTTCTCATACATCTCGTCTCACACTGCTTGTCAGTTGGGCATCGCCAGACGTGTATCAGCATCAGCGCAGATCAAGTCTCTTGCTGCACAAGCTGTTCACCGTCTTTGGTCACTTGTCTCTACCACTCATTCTTGGCGAGCACCTGCCACACCTCTGGAACAGCGAGCAAAACGAGATACACTGTGCTTAAGTTGCACGGCGTCGACTTTTTTCTCTACAGCGATCACCAGGTTTGACTTGAACTGAAAAACGTTCTCAACCTGTCGCCTTTCCTTCACTTGTCGCAACTGATCCCGTGGTCTTCGACGAACACAGAACAGCGAAATCTCATTGCTATCGTTGTCGTCGCCATCGGATCCTTGTGAGACCGTAGACAACAATTAGAAGAGACATAAAAAAAACAATTCAAACATACAAACAAACCTCACCAATTTGAACTCGCCCTGAGGTGACCAGTCGAGTTCGCATTCGAGTCTGAGGCAGCCGTGAAAAAGTGCTCCTCACGTCTCAAACTGGAATCTGTGTTGTACGCGACTGTCATTGCCGTACATATCACATTTTCGACCTGAGTGTCATTCCGTAGGGGAAACATTTGCTTGTTCATCTCCCACGAGTGGTAAGAACCTCTTCGTGATTCTGCTTACCTATGTGCTCTTCTGCATCGATACAGATGATCTGCTCAAGATCATCAGCTACTCTTCATGTACTTGCTTAACTGGGCTAACAGTGAGCAGATCTCAGATTCGGACATTTTTTGTTGTTTCGGATAACTACCACCACCAAGATGGAGGGTATCCAGACACATCCGTCCAACGCTGCGCAGGCAAAGGCTTTTACTGCACCTGGCTCACTCTCGTTCCCTGGAGCGACGAATGAATTGACGCCGCCATCAGCCAATGGTGCATCCACACAGCGTCCTGTTGCCAATGGTTCGCAGACAGCAAGTGGAAATGGGGTGACTCCCGCCACTCCTGCTGCCACGCCTAATGCCACGCAAGGCCCAAGCGGGATTACTCCTACTCTGCAGTATGTATGCTCCTAGGTCACTGGAGGTGTTGATATGCTCAGTGGCGCTTATCCTACATTTCAAAGGAACATCGTTGCCACCGTCAATCTTGATTGTCGTCTGGATCTCAAAACGATTGCCTTGCATGCTCGAAATGCGGAGTATAATCCAAAGGTATGTATAATTCGATTGTTATGCTTCGTCATGGTCTACACCTCAGTGCTAACCAACTCGAAGCGTTTTGCGGCGGTTATTATGCGCATTCGTGAGCCAAAGACCACAGCTCTGATCTTTGCTAGTGGTAAAATGGTGGTTACTGGTGCCAAGTCAGAGGATGATTCCAAGCTGGCATCCAGAAAATATGCTCGCATCATTCAGAAGCTTGGCTTCAACGCGAAGTTCACGGACTTTAAGATCCAGAACATTGTTGGCTCTTGCGACATCAAATTCCCCATTCGTCTCGAGGGCTTGGCATCTCGCCATCATAACTTCAGCTCGTATGAACCTGAACTGTTCCCTGGCCTCATCTATCGCATGATTAAACCCAAGATTGTTCTCCTCATTTTCGTGAGTGGCAAGATTGTCTTGACTGGGGCCAAGGTTCGGGAAGAAATCTACCAAGCTTTTGAAATGATTTACCCCGTGCTGCAAGGTAAGTCAAGTTTCCGGTAGCCCGGTATGCTGTTGACTCATTGACTAATGTTGCCTACAGACTTCAGAAAGGTTTAGACCAACTTTTGTTTGCCACGGCGCAAATCACACTCTGTATCACATCCTCATTCATCTTCCGCATGTACGACTATACTTATTGGTCCACGATACCATGATTGCTCTTCATTCATGACAATGCTTTGCAACTCGATAGGCCACAATCAAGTTACATTGCCGTCGTCACTGTATCATCTCATTATGCATTGCAACGGCGTTGGCAAAAGGTCCCATGACGAAGGACCATTATTTTCATCATTTTCACTTTTCTATAAAAAATAGGGGGGGGGGGGGGGGTTAGGTGGAATACGAGGATACCCAATCCATGACATTATAAATTGACTGCTGTTAGGTATGGATAGGCGCCACGTCACGGCGGCCACTTTAATACCTTGAGGATAATACACACTTGATGGTCAAAAATCAGGAAAGAAAGGCCACTTGCTTCGTATGTCCTCACTTGATGCCTTGGTACCGTGACAATGTTTTGTACTTTACAGGGTCGGTCATACACACGGAGTAAGCCATCGCAGACCTGGCGAAGTTACATATAATATGTAGATGAAATCGGTGGAGATGTTGCAATCGGCATGTTTAGCCGCGAAATGAACCTGTACTCCGCCGAGTCCATATCACACAGTAACAATTCGCCCATATGCTCACAAAAGACATGCTTTACTCTGTGTTCGTTAGACAGCCAGTAAGTAATATAAAAAAATGGTCGCACAACCTTTTTCCTTGTGCTCAGTTGTTATCTCACGTATGAGGGCAAAGTACAATCGCTTCAGATATTATTAAGCTCGTGTGAAACATGTTCTTGGGCGAGTCAACACGCAAGGTGCATACACTAAATTAGCCTATAGCAAAGTAATGCTGAGTGAGAGTCATTTGTGTCAGCCTGCCTGCACTGCCATGTATCTAAGTAGATACCGGTTTCGGCAATCAGTCAGCTCCCCTTCTCCATAGTCGTACATACCAAAGGGGACATTTGCTTTTTGGTTATGAGCTCTACTATTGCACCGTGCCGTGAAACGCAACCAACAGTTGACTCCAAAATGGAGAACCCATCACCAGCGTCCATTTTGATCATCGGCTCTGGCGTTTTCGGCCTCAGCACGGCCTGGGCATTGACTAAAAGGCCACAGTTCGCCGATACATCCATCACCGTGGTCGACGATACCAGTACTGGCCAGTTCCCACCAGAGGACTGCGCAAGCGTGGATTCATCGAGAATCATTCGCCCTGACTACGCCGACCCTGATTACACTGCTCTGGCGGCTGAGGCTCAAAAGGAATGGAGAAAGCAAGGCGACGACGATCTCGGCGGGCAGGGTCGCTACAAGGAGTCTGGACTGGTCCTCACGGCTTACCAAGACTCTCTGGAGCTGGACGCCGGGATCAAGTCAGGAATGTACTACGTCAAGAAGAGCTGGGAAAACTGCGTCAAGGTGGCACAGAGAGATGGCCAGTCAGCTGATAAGATCAAGGTGCTTGAGAGCACGGAAGCATTGAACTCGTGTCTGGGAACGAATACACATCTTGGTGATTGGGGCTATCTGAACTCTTTGTCCGGATGGGCCAACGCAGGCATGGGCATGAAATGGTTGTACAATCGCGTCAATGCAACAGGTCGGGTCAGCTTCGTGAATGCCAAGGTCGAGCAATTAACAACGGAAGGCGACAAGGTCACCGGTGCGAAACTATCGGACGGGAAGTACCTTGACGCCGAAGTCGTCTTGGTCGCTGCGGGCGCGTGGACAGGAGAATTGATTGACCTGAGGGGACGAGTCGAGGCATCGGGCCACGTCTTGGCCTACGTTGAAGTCAGCGAAGAGGAATGCGCTGTTCTCTCTAAACAACCTATTATTTTAAACCTGACATCGGGTCTTTTCACGGTGCCTCCGCAGGGGAACATCCTTAAAGTCGCCCGACATAGCTTCGGATATCTCAATCCCAGGACGGTGCACCACGCATTGCCCTTGTCGCCGTCGCTGGAACGCGGGCCAATTGTTGTTTCGAAACCCCACACAAATCGAGATGGAATAATAGGTCGTTTTCCACACGAAGCAGATGTACATCTGAGGGAGGGCCTTGCGAAGCTATCACCGATCAAGGGGCTCGAAGGCCGACCCTGGAAGCAAACCAGACTGTGTTGGTACTCAGATACCAAAGATGGAGACTGGCTGGTGGACTGGCATCCTGGATGGAAAGGCCTGTTCATTGCCACGGGGGACAGTGGCCACGGATACAAATTCTTGCCGCTGCTTGGCGACAAGGTGCTAGACTGCATGTTGGGCAAGGGAGGGATATATGGGCAGAAGTGGAAGTGGAAGGACCTCGAGGACGAGTCTATTGGGAGACAGGTGGATGGCAAATTTCGAGGGCTGATCACGATGGATGGCAGTCGGGGTTTGCCAGCTGGGCTGGTGCTCGAGGAGGAGTTGCGGAGAGCGCCTCCTAATCAAGCAGTCTAGGAAGCCGAGATAGGAGGTTGTACTTTGCATAGGAATTTCTCCCATTTCAATATTTTAACTGTGCTTTCTCACGTACTCAAGTTGTTTCATCATGGCTGTTACAACTTGTTGTCGCTGCCTTGTAGCGTTTCCTGTGAGCACTACATATAGGATCGGCGGTCTCAGGCTAGGTGAGCTACCTATCTAGACTGAATCAAGCTGTGAGCGAAAAGAACACGATGAAGTCACTGCTGACATCGGTGACAGGATCGTTGTCCAGCGTCGCTCAGAGTTCGTCTCCCATAGTTTGGCGAGTGTCAAATGTTAATACCGGTCCTTAAAGTCGTATGTACACAAGTTCTGGCACCGCCTGGTGATCCAGTCAGCAGAGATAGCCTTGGAGGAAACCCGTTTGCGATTCAGTGTCCGTCGACGCAAATCCAGCGTGCTTGCGGGTTTTGAGATGACATTTCGCCGAACTGTACACCTTATTGTGGTCAGAGTCGTCTAGGTGTTTGCCCAGGGAAGTCTGACTTTATCACATATCTGCTTCAGGGGTCAGCACCCTGAGCTCGATGCGGTTGAAGAAAATGTATGAGGCAACCAGGACGGACGAACACACAAGAGAAGGGTGCCTCCAGTACACACGGAGAGTAGACACGTTGTACCGGATTCATGTACCTACCGACCTAATCTACCAGGTACCAGGTAGTTACCTAGGTACAGTACAGTACAGTACCTTAGGTACCTGTCATTGGTCATATGTAGCGGGGCAAGTGCAGCTTCACGACAGGCAGGTCCTTATTATTCTGTTCTTTCTGCCTTCACCGACACCACTGACGACTTTGCGTGCCTTGCAGAAACGCTACATTTACGAGACCCTTCAAACATGTCATGACGTGACAAGTCGAGGCTAGAGACTATCACCCCCCCCAGCTCGTCCAAAATGTCCTCCGGAAAAGAGTGTCCCGACTTTCCCGATGCCAATGCCAAGCTGCAGAAGCCTACCAAGCAATCGGCCTTTGAGCGACAACGGGCCGAAGCAGAGGCTAAGCGAAGGCGCGAAGCCGCCGAGACAGCCGCCGTATACGCCGAATTTGTCAAGAGTTTCGATCGTGAAGAGGACGAGAAAGGCATCGCGTCCTCATCCGGTGCATTCCGAGGTCCATCATCAACGAGGGGGAGACTAGGCTTCACAGGGGCGGCAGCAACAGGGCCACCACCTGGACATGGCGCGTTCAAGAGACACTTTGTCTCGTCGACACTGAAAAGCGGACCAGGAAGTCTGGGACCGGCGCCGACGAATTTTGCGAAGAAGCGATCATTCAACGATTACAAAGGCTCGGGAGACCGACTGAGCGTGTCGACCTTGGAGGAACCGGTTGCGGTACCGAAGCCGATATCTGTTGCACAAGCTTTCGATGCGAGCGACGACGAAGATACGGGTGAGGGAAGGAACAGGGCGGAGGAGAGGGCGATTGCGAAGCCTACGCTTCGACTGGTCAATATGCCCCCCGGGACATCGCCTGCCGTGGTCAAGGCCTTGATCCCCGAGCACCTGAACGTGGAAAATGTCAAGATACTGCCTCCTGCTGGTCCTGGCGGCTCTGAAAGGAAATGCACGGTTGCGATTGTCACACTCTCGCAAGACACACCCGCGAATGACATGGACACAGCTGTTACGACATTGCAGAATCGCTATCTAGGCTATGGGTACTATTTGTCTCTGCACCGCCATCTTTCCTCTGCTGTAGCAGCCTCGGCGGCTCAAGCCAGCCTGTCTTCGTCCTCGACAGCGGGTGCGCATCCGTTCGCAGCGAAACCGGTGGAGCGGTCGGCTGGTCGAGACAGGCAACAGCATCATCAGCAACATGGGGCCCACCGTGGATTTGCGCCTCCTGCATCGTATGTCGCCGTTGGCGCAGGGGGGGTGGCGAGGGAAAGCCTGCTTCATGTTCCTGTGAGGCCACCACAGGATGTCAAAACAATTCAATTAATCAACAAAACCATCGAGGGCGTCTTGGAGCATGGTGCAGAATTCGAGGCGTTGCTGATGTCACGGCCCGAGGTACAGCGTGAAGAGAAATGGGCCTGGATATGGGATGCAAGAAGCCAAGGTGGCATTTGGTATCGCTGGAGGCTATGGCAAGTCGTGACGGGTGCAGACCTGCTGAATCCACGCAAGGAGAAATACGTTCCTCTGTTCGATGGCAGCCATGCTTGGAAAGCTCCAGAAAAGGGCTTGGTCTTTGAGTATACGACTTCACTGGATGAATTTGTGTCTGATGAGGAGTACAACTCTTCCGATAATGAGGAAATGGACGACGAAGGTCACCATGCCGATCATAATGGCCCCGAGGCAGAGAAGGTGTTTCTCAATCCGCTTGACAAAGCGAAGCTCGTCCATCTGCTCGCTAGATTGCCCACCACCATGGCTAAGTTGCGCAAAGGCGACATTGCCCGCGTGGCATCATTTGCCATCACACATGCTAGTCGCGGAGCTGACGAAGTCGTGAAAATAATTGTCGCCAACGTTGAGAAGCCGCTATGTCTGACGTCTGCTAATCCCAGAAGGACCGCGCAAGGCACGAAGCCACATCAGGCGTCTACAGGCATAGAGGAAGGGGCCGCAAACGACGGCTCGGAGGCTAGCAGCGCCAGCTTGGTAGCACTCTATGTGGTGAGCGATATTCTCTCGTCTTCGTCTACAAGCGGGGTCCGACACGCCTGGCGATTCCGTCAGCTTTTCGAAACGTGTCTTCGCGAACGCAAAGTCTTTGAGCGGCTAGGGAGCATGGCCGAGAAGCTGGGCTGGGGTCGACTCCGAGCGGAGAAATGGAAGCGAAGCATTCACCTTGTCCTCAACCTGTGGGAGGGATGGTGCGTCTTCCCAGCAGAGTCCCAGGAACTATTCGTCAAGACATTCGAGTCTCCACCCTCGTTAAAAGCAGCCGCCGATGACAGCATGGGTGATGAATCGTCGAAACGCGACAAGTGGAAAACCTTGGAACATCTGCCAGTTGCCAGGTCCGAGGCAAACGTCGCTGCGGGGGGCACCGCTGAAGCAGCAGAGCCTACTGCGATGGCAAACCATATTGACGGGGAGCCCTTGGCTGAGGACGATGTCATGGGGGAAGCCATCGACGAGGATGATGTCATGGGGGAAGCGATTGATGAGGATGATATCATGGGCGAGGCAGTCGATGAGGAAGACGTTGAAGGAGAGCCCATTGACGAGGACGATGTTGCGGGGGAGCCCATCGACAACAACGATCTGAGTGGTGAGCCTATGGATCACAATGGAGCTACGGGCATCAGCAATGACAACAAAGATGGCTCTGCAGCGCCAGTCCAACAACGAAAGCGGATGCGCGCAATGGACATGTTTGCCGATCTGGACGGCTCAGACTAACTAGGTAGCTATGAATGGCCGGACATGGAAGCATAGACACGTGTGCCGATTCGATCGGCTCGGACTTATCAAAGAGTCACAAAGAGCATGGCACGGCATGGAAGCAACGGACAGGCACACCCCTGGGTTGCAAGGGTACATAAAACGGGCACAGGATCAGATTTTCCAAAAGATGCTTCCTCAGTGTTGGAGTCTTAGATGGAACAGAAGCTGGTCTATGAGTCCCGGAAGCCCTTCCGAAAGCGGGGTGATGGAAGCCAGATATTTATTAGAGGCATTCTCAAAGCATGATGATGAATAAGTTGAATCAACCCCTTCGGACCGGCATAGGCGGGGGACAAGGCAGCATGTGCAGCAATGATTGGCGCAGAGAATCCGGTGTGTATTGCAAACACACCATGACCCTGAATCAAACTCACATACTCTCTCTCGCGCTCTCGCCTTCTTAGCATCTTGTGACTGTGAAGTTCGTCGAACAGCTGCTGCTAGAGTTAATGCATGTCGTGCAACGGTTCCTTCTGCGCAGTTCGTGATTATTATGGAGCAGACGAAACGAAGCAAAAGGTGGAGTCGAATGAGGCATGAAACGCAGACATGTACATTACCTTAGGTATGTAGTACATGAGGTAGGTATGTATGTATCATGTGTGTACCTAACTGACACAACGGTTGCTGCGATTGGCAATTTGGTTGGACATCACGGTCAAACGATCCAATGGAAACTTGCTCACGCTGGGGCTAGCTGTGCGTGTGGCGGTGCGTGTGGCGTCTTTCTCGGTGCCTCGATATTGTTTGTCGACACCAGCTTAGGCGTCATATGTTCTTCATTACTGCCTCTGCTAATCTATACAGGAGGGAAGCCTGTATACAAGCTCAACACGATTGAGTACTCATCCTGTGTCCCTTTCCATGTAGAAACCCGCTGCTACCTACCTATGCAGCCGCATCCATGGGGCACAAACGGAGATGGAGATGTAGGTACATATGTATGTACTACTGTACGTGTAAACTTGGAGTTGCAACTTGCAAGTGCCAAGGGCTAGCAAGGCCGTTGCGGCCCCGCACCTTCATGCCCCGCACAACAGGCTTTCATGGATCGAAAGTCGAGCAATGCTTACCACTTTCGAAGAGATGCCGGTTGTTCGATCAATTTCTCGCATTGGACCTCACCCTGCGAACGCAGGTCCCTTTTGTGACTTGGCATTCTCATCGTGAGACCGTCGACTCTCTAAGTCCGTCAATAATACAACGCACGTCTCGAACCCTATCCGACCCGGTAGCGACAGGAACAAACGAGCAGGCAGTACCTAAGTACCTTGACCTGAACCCCGCCATCAAAACATCAACCAGGGTCATCTGTGTGAATCACGAACCCCGAGCCCAGAAAAAACTGTCTCGAATACGGCCTCCGAGAAGACGAAAAAGCCCAACTGCGGTGATTATTAATTCAAAACATATATTCGCTGCTTGCTCCGCCTCATGCCACCAAGAGGTACTACGCTTCGTCTTGTGCTTGCCTTATTCCCACAATTGCGCACGACTGAGAGTCTGGTAAAGCTTCGCGCCTTTATGAGAGGCGCGCGGAGTAGGTCTTCGCGTTCCTGTCGTTATCTTTGAATCTCGTGTATAGTAGAGCTCTCTGAGCTTGCCTATATCTTCTCATTGAGGAAATAATGCCTCTCATTAACGGGCAAAAGATGGCCTGGTACGTCTCCTCAATGCAAGTCGCGCAATGTTACTTCTGGGTCGCTTTTCCGAGGGAGCAAGCAAGCTGCCAAGGGCCCTTTTGTTCATTACTCCTTTACCTCCTTATTTAAGCTGTGGCGCTGTACGACTAACTCATGGAATTCTCCTCAGCGAGCCTTGCATCCGCGGCCACCGATCGACCAAATGCACACATGCGAATGAGCGCCTCATGGTTCCGGTACGGAAACCGGGCCGCCCGTTAAGCTCATGTCCACACCCCTCTTCGCGACCTTGCGCTTGTGCTGCCGTGACTGCTGCGATTCCAAGGAAACAGAAGTGTCGATGCGGGACTAGCACGCCCGATACGGCTGCTGTTGTGAACCAGTCCGAACAGATCTCATCGCCAGCCACCGGGGATACGCCTCCGAGTCCTTCAAAGCTCGCAAACGCTGGGTTTCGGGTACACAAGCAGTGCGCAAAGACGGGGCCGGGCCGAAACCAGTCCGTCGACATCTCAGGGCTCCAGAGAATGGACTCGAGCCAAATCAATATTTTGCTGCCGCACAGTACGATCAGTCCGCCGCTCAGTTCGACAAATGGCTCGCCTACGCCTATGTCGGATTTTTCAATGTTTGGCTCAATAGCCGTGACGCCGAGCGACAGATCGCACAGTGCTGAATCAAGCGCTTTCTCCACGTTCCCGTATGCGCCAGGGCCTATTATGGCGCCAACGTGCCAAGGCCAGACAAAGGCGACGATGAATGGACAAGCAGATGTTTCGATGAGCAGTGTTACCACCTCGAATTCAAGAACGTCTGGAAGCTGCTGTGGGGGAGGGTCTTCTAAAGCAGTCAACGGCGCAAAGAGCCGAGAAAGGGCTGCGCCCGTGTGCGTTGAGGCATCAGACTTCGGCAGCAGCAGCAACAACAAGAGTGATATCGAGCCTGCGGTCAGGAGCTGCTGCTCCGGCATGAGCGCACCGACATCCACATCAGTGCCCCCCGAGGGAGAGAGAAAACATGCGCTGGGAGCCATGCCTCCTTGGATAGGAGTCATGTCTCCTGCGTTGAGCATGTCGTTCGCGGCTCACAACGGCATCATGATGCCGCCCTTCCAACAGCCTATGGCCATGACCAACGGAATGTATCCCTTCTATGTCCAGCCGAATATTTTCCACTACCCTCCGCAATATGGATCGTACATGCAGCCTCTCCAACCCGAACAATACAGGGTTTTCATGGCCTCTATGAGTTTTGGTCCAAATGGGCAAGAACAGCCGTTTGGCATGCCTCCAGTGCCTTATCTCCCGCCGCAGCAGCAGCAGCAGCAGAACACAACACCAACCGCACGAAACGAAAGTCCGGCCTGGACTTCGCACCACTGCAGCTGTGGAGATACTTGCCAGTGCGTTGGATGCGCCGCCCACCCATACAACGAAGCAACGCAAGACTATGTACGCTCGGCATGGAATTCGATGAAGGAGGAATCGCCAAGGCGGGATGGTGCCCAAAGAAACAGCAACTGCCATCATCAGAACGGCTCAGCAGATGGTTCGGACGCCTCAGATCGAGACGCAGAAGGCACTGTGGCGAGTGCAATCTCTTCCAACGGTACCACAACGCCCAATAAACCCAGTCATCATGACGGAGCCTGGTCTCCGGTGGCAGAATATAGCCCTTCAGACGCAGCATCGGGTGCAAGCGAAGAGCAAGCCTTGTCCGCCAGTGACTTCTTCTTTGTGAGCTACCCATTTGCCGACTCGTGTTCCGGAGAGACGATGAGCTGTCTCTGTGGGGACGACTGCCAGTGTATCGGGTGCACTATTCACAACAATCCTGGGCCAGTGTCTAGCACAGAAGACGAGGCAAATACGAGAGAATAACGATCTTTATGATTGATATGAATTACTGTCTTCCATTTCTCTAGAGAACCGACGAAGAAGGACGGAAGAAGGAGGTCATTCAGAGATCAGTGAGCGAACATGCCTGGCTAGCTGAAATGTTTGATTATTTTTTTTATTCATTTTTATCGATTACGGCATGATACACACGAGATATAGAATGATCATGTAGAGTGTGATGTTACACTCTGTTGGAAGGATTGAAAGATATGGTGTTTTGTAGATTTTATATACCCAAGTTTGGAAGGTTCGCACAAGTAGTATGAGATGACATTGGAGGATGCTAGATTCGTGGCAGCGCGGGGATTGAAGAATGATTGAATGAAAAGCGAAGTGTTTGGCTTGCTTTTACTCAAGTGTGCTTTTTAGAAAAGTGTGTGCATGGTAGCTTGTGACGGCGGCGTATGAAGAAGGGAGCAGGCAATATGGGAAGAAACGGGGATTGAAAAGAGAGCAATACGAAAAGAAGAAAGGAAAAAGGAAAAAGGGACAAGAGACAAAGATACGAAAGGAAGGAACTGAAAGAGAGTAGGAAAAGAGGGTAAAAGTAAAAGGAATCGTTCAAGTCAGAGCAGAAGGAAAGAGAGGTAGAATATGGAGAGAGGAATTGGAATCTTCAAGAAGCTTGCTTGTTCTGTTCAACCGTGACGCGGAGCGGGAAAGTGGAGCCCGGATTTGATGTCGCCGAAGAAACACACGATGAGCTCGCCAACCATCATTCTTGTCTCATCATCTGATGCCCTTTTCACTCCTCCCTGCCGCAACCAGACAGGAGACATTGAACAGCACTGTTCTAGGAACCACTGTCTCTCCAAGAAACTCTCCAGCCTGTCTGCACCAGAGACACACTCGTGACTCAAGAGCAAGAGAGAAGCATTCAAAGACGAGGGAGAACAGCCGATTGCCTCACAGGAAGGCCCCATCAGCAAGAATGCCCCGACCGCGAGACCACGATCGCGCTCACTATGATCTGCCACGGCGGGACAGTCACGGGGATAGCGACTCCAGACATGGACATAGACAAGCACACACGCACACGCACACGCACACGCACACAGCCTCGCCATCCCGATCCCGATCTCCAGGACCGCGACGTCGCCACGCCAGCACTACGATGCGCCATCGCAGGAGCGCATCCCCAGAAAGTCGCGCTCAAAGGCTGCATCATCGTCGCCACCGGGCTAAGTCGCGGGAAGCCAAGCAGGAACCACGCGCAGCCGTGGTATCCTTGCCCTTTTCAGCCCGGCGCCTGGGCAAAGCCGACTTAGACACCTTTGAGCCTTTATTTGCGTATTACCTCGAGGTACAAAAGCAAAAGGAACTAGCGACTATGGAGGAGCGAGAAGGGCGGGGCCGGTGGAAAAGCTTTGCGGGAAAGTGGAATCGAGGCGAGCTGGCCGAGGGGTGGTATGACCCCGACATGTTTGCGAAGTGTGCTTTAGAGTATGAGCCGCTGGGACGATGGAGTGGCCGAGATGGAGGTCAAAGAGGTAGTAGTGGCTCTGCGACAACAAGGAGGGATGCAGACGAGGAGAGAGAGGCAACCAATAATCGCAGGGGCGATGCAGCGAGGGTGTATAGTGACAAGTATGATGCTCTTGATGGTGGTGTTCGCGATGACGATGACGATGGCGACAACGAAGACGATGACGATGACGACTACGGCCCGAGCCTACCTGGTGATAACAAGCCAAGGGTACGCAAGACGGCCAAGTCGGCTACACTGCAGGACCTCTCCCTTCGAGATGAGCTCCTCCAAGAAGACCGCGAGGCGCAGCGGCAGGAGATCCGCCAAGCACGTCTCCAGGACCGCGCTCTGCAAAAGGACCAGCTGGAGGAACTTGTTCCCCGCGCCGAAGCGGGCACCCGTGAGCGGGCGCTGGAGAAGAAGAAGCTCGTCAATGAAAAGATGCGGCACTTTAGGGAGAAGAGTCCCCCCGGGATGGAGGTCGGGGAGGCGCAGCTGATGGGTGGTGGCGATAGCGTGGAAGACTACAAGAGGATGAGGGAGAAGGAGAAGGGCCGCAAGTCGGAGCGGCAGATCCGGCGGGAGGAGTTTGAGAGGGCCAAGATGGAGGAGATGGAGCATCGGAGGAAGCTTTGGAAGGAGAGGGAGGAGGGGACGGTGGGGATGTTGAAAGAGCTGGCTAGGCAGCGATTTGGGTAGAGGAGAGGGAACGGCATGGTAGCGGCGTGTGTAGATGATGGCCTTTGTTATATTCGGGGGCTGACGGGTGTTGAAGGTGGTTAGTGGGACAACAAGCTGGGATCTTTTTTTTCCGGTAGAGACGTGTAAGTAATTATCTACAAGCGACGAGTTTTACCGTCATTCTTCTCTCACGAGAGTCTCCTGTTTAAGAAAAGACGTGGAGAAGTGAAGAGAAGTGAAGAAGTGAAGAAGTAGGCGGAGGAGGGGGAGGAGGGGGAGGAGGGGGAGGATAAAAAGCTCTCCGGATGGCTCGTTATTCACCACCTTGCACTACCCCGCCTTCTCGGCTTATCAAGAAAGTACACAAAAGTCGACCCCAGCAGCATAGCATCATCAGCCAGAATGCCATCTCCAGACGATCTACTCTCCGCCCTCGACAGGGACGGCTTCGTCATCATCCGCCGCATCATCAGCGGACCTCAGCTCGCCGCCCTCCAACAAGCCAGCCACGAGGCGGAACAGGTCAGCCGATCCGGCCAGTGGCCACACATCCGCACCGTAGGCAAGCAATTCCCACCATGGGACTTGTCCCCCAAACACGGCATCTGGGGCATCCAGCACCTCATGCACCCCGACCTACCCGGGCACGACATCTTCACGCAGCAATACTTTTCCGAAGACATCCTCGGCCTCGTCAAGCTTCTTCTGCAGTGCACCGACCAGCATCTCGTCATGGAGCTCTTCAACATGCTCGTGCGGCCCGAAGAGGACTTCGAGCTCCGCTGGCACAGGGACGATATTCCGGCGGAAGCCACAGCGGAGGAAGAGCTGGCGCGTCTGGGACGGCCGAGCTTCCATGCGCAGTTTAACCTGGCTCTGTGGGAGGATAGGTCGCTTGTTGTTGTTCCGGGTTCGCACAAGCGCGCGCGGAGTGAACCGGAGCGTCGTGCGGATCCGTGGGAGAGGGCCTTGCCGGGGCAGTTGGTTGTTGGGCTGGACGCTGGGGATATTGTCTTTTATGATAGCAATATACTACATCGGGGGGTGTATGACTCGAGTCGGGACCGGGCAACTTTGCACGGCTCGGTTGGGCATTCAGGGGGGGGTCAGCTCCGCGCGCGCAATGTTTTGCAGCACGGCGTGGGAAGATATGTGCGTGGGATCGACTTTTCGATGCTGGGTGAGAGTGAGAGGAGGCGTGCGGAGGACATGAGGGCGCGGTTGGCCGAGTTGGCGAGCGAGAGCGGGCAGGTCGGCTATTCTCTGCAGGGGTAGTCTAGTCTACCCTGGCCTTATTCTTCACTTTTTGCTTTGGAAAGCTTCTTTTCTATCTAGAAGCGCAAATACATACATTAGATATACATACCTACTCCGGAGTCCTGACTCCTGAGATTGCGCGGATCGGACCTTGATTCCCCACGGGACCACAAAACAAAGTCCGGCCGAGGCTTGGCATGTGCCTGCAACCTGTACCTAACCTATGTATCTTAGTGGGCCGATTGCATGTCAGCCTCGGCTTTCAGCGTCGCGGCCAATGGCAGGCTCGCAGCAGCCCCAGATGCTCGGCTGTGCCGTCACTTGTCCGGGACGAACCCATCGTGACAACGACGCTCTCGAGTCTGCTCCCATCGTGCTTCATTGTCTTGTTCTTCTGTGTTGCCTCTTTGCATACATCACCTTTTGTGATTGGTCAACGACATCTCCATTCGCTACGTCTTTGAAATCGATACCAAGTTCTTCCTCGAATTTTCTCCAGGGCCGTTGCAGTAGTTGTACGAGCGTGCTTTGCTTTGCTTGTCCGGTTCATTTCTCCATTTTGCTTCCCTGCCTCCATAGCGACGTCGCCTGCAACAGACACCATGCCCATCGTGACAGAACTGACCAAACGGCTAGGCATTCGCGGTATGTACAATCACCACGGCCTGCCTACCGTGTTTGAATCATTTGATACTAAACCAATGTCTCTCCCGCAGTGCCCGTCGTCCAAGGCGGCATGATGCACGTCGGCACCGCAGACCTCGCCTCGGCCGTGTCCAACGCCGGCGGCCTCGGCATCATCACAGCCCTCATCTTCCCCACGCCCGCGGCCCTGCGCGATGAGATCCGCCGCTGCCGCACCCTCACCAAGAAGCCCTTCGCCGTCAACATGACACTCCTACCTTCCATGGTGCCCCCCGATTACGGCGCCTACGCCCAGGCCATCATCGACGAGGGCATCAAAGTTGTCGAAACCGCCGGGAATTCGCCCGGCCCCGTCATCACGCAGCTGAAAAAAGCCGGCATCATCGTCCTCCACAAGTGCACCACCATCCGCCACGCCCAGAGCGCCGTCAAGCTCGGCGTCGACTTCCTCTCCATTGACGGCTTCGAATGCGCGGGCCACGTCGGCGAGAGCGACATCACCAACTTCATCCTCCTCAGCAAGGCGCGCCAGACCCTCAAGGTGCCATTCATTGCGAGCGGCGGCTTCGCAGATGGCCATGGGTTAGCTGCCGCGCTGCTTCTCGGCGCATCGGGCGTCAACATGGGGACGCGCTTCATGGCCACCATGGAGGCGCCTGTGCATCCGAATATCAAGGACGCTATTGTGCGGGGAGACGAGCACGACACAACACTGCTGTTGAGGCGATGGCGCAATACGAGCCGCTTGTACAAGAACAAAGTGGCCCTGGAGGCGCTCAAGATTGAACAGGAGAGCCCTACGGGCGAGTTCTCTGAGGTGGCACATCTTGTGAGCGGGAAGAGAGGGAAGGAGGTTTTTGTGAATGGTGATCCGGAATACGGGGTACGTACTACTTACTTACTCTGGCATGTTTTTATTTCTTTTTTTCTTTTTTTCTTTTTTTCTTTTTTTTTTCTTTTGGGTGGTGTCTCGACTCTCTGCGAATATTACAGCTAACGCAAGATTGTGTGTGACAGGTATGGACCACCGGGCCTGTCATGGGCTTGATCAATGATGTTCCCACGTGTGAGGTCCTGGTGAAGCGCATTGAAAGGGAGGCCGAGGAGGCGTTTAGGCAGACGTCGGCTCTCGTCGTTCCTGAGTCTAAGTTATAAAAATGTACATACATGCCCCGCCCCCCCCAAAAGGTTTTGACTCACTCCAAGTACATACATACACTGCGTGTCAGTTTGCGCCTAGATGTTGCGGCGATTCGCGTGAAGAGAGCGGCGGGGAAGCGGTTCAAGCTGCGAACCCGTACAACATGAGCAAGTATTGCAAGTCGTGTGGATATAGAAGTTCAGTCTGATACTACTTCTTAGATCGAGGTGCCATCGTAAGATTAGCCACCTGTTAGACAAGTTTGAGGTTTGGATCGGTTGTCTGGACGAGCACCTCTTCTCATTCCATGTTCTCGTTTCCTGTAGCATGGTGTTTGAATATCATCAGGCAAGCCTATAAGCTATTATCGTGTTCGTCTCTCGCCTGTTCCTGGGCTCAATCGTCCGGTGACATACTGCAGAAGGGAGACTAACATGAAATCATCAATGAGATAATGGCAGTCCTTCATAAAACTCAATCTCCACGAGCTCTATCCACAAATATCAGAGATATCCGCGCGACTCGGGCACAATCAACGACTCTCGATTTGTGACCCCCTAAAACTCTGTTCATGTACATCATAGCTGGTAAGGAAACCCCACCCGCTTGTATGTATCGGTCATCAACGAGAAACGCTCCCTGCTTTTCACAAAGGTGAAAAATCACAAAAGCAAGTACATGGCCCGTACCCCCTTTTCCGCCGCTGCGATATGCAACGGTCGGACATCCGTATCCCTTGCCACCACGCCCCTGGCCCGTGATAACGTGGCTAATCCTCTAAAATGACTAAGCATCTCCCGCAGGAGAGGCTCATACGACCGGGGACTTGCATCCGTATGCACGAGGTTGATCTCCATAGCCGTAAGAGGATCCTCGACTCGAGGACCCGTGCGCTTGATGAGATAGCCGCTAATCAACGCTGGTTGTAAGTCTGTGATACTGGCCGAGCTGTTGAGTCGATGCCCGACAACAGCGCCCCATGTCTGGTCCGTGACGTCGAGTAGAATGACGTCCATGTCTGCAGTATCCGCGGTGCCGGTTTCCGAGACTCCTGGTGTCGTCGTGCTTTGCTCGGGGGAGACGACAAGATTGTTGTTGGGCTGTGCTGCCGAACCGAGATTCGTGTTCAATGGCGCCGTGGCCACCTGTGGGAGCTTGACGGCAGGTGGTATCAGTTGCAATGAAGGATTGGTGTCCACAGTCATGAGCATCAGGGTCACCGATGCCTTAATTTCTGTCCTCGCTAGATCGATCCAGAAGTCAATCTCGTTCTGGTCCATCGGCCCGCATTTGGTGATAATTACCCGCCAGTGCACCTTACACGCAGCGACCAAGTCCAATGTAGAATCCCATATTTCATGTGCCACCTCATTCCGAAGGCGGGACACTGGTTTCCCTTTTCGTCCCATGCAATACGATGCCGTTGCCTGCTGATTGCCACGGTTGTCTGTCCACACCGCCGTGATCCAGCGGTCATCAACGCTTTGGGCATACGCGAGATGGATGCACGAGTTTTCCTTGTCCAAGGAGGCTGATGGAGTATGGACCAGCTTGAACTCAATGATGCGAGGGAGAGCTTGCTCCAGTCGGATCGCCGGCTCTGGCAGGAGCCCTCCGAAAAGAGTGCATCGATCGTATGTCTCCAAGCAAAGCTTGACGAGTTCTTGGGAGGGAGTCACCACGACGGATGTTGGCGATGACAACATGTCCGCAGAAACCAGTTGCAGAACAATCTCGTTGGACACTGGCTCCTTCTTGACTGACAGCTCCTTTTGGTAGGAATCAAAAAACTGTTGAAATGCCACACACGCTTCAACGATGCTTCCCGGATTGCTTGGAACATAGACAAAGAAGACAACGACATTAGTGTCTGAGATGGCGAGGTTCGAAAGAGCATCTCGCAAAGTTTCCATGCTTCTCGCAAGCGCTGACTCGTGCACCGTCGTTGTTGCGGCAGGCGACGTCGAGGTTGGTTCTACTTCGTATGGAAGAATGCCATCATCCATGTCTGACGAGAGCGCCAAATTGTCCATGGATCCCAGTCTCAATACTTCGTAGACGCTTTTGACACGGCTTACAAATGTCTTCACACTGTCGCTCATTCCTTTGCATCCAGGGAACACACAAACAGAAGCGATGTCTTTGCTTCCAGACGAAGGCGCGAGTCCCAATAGTTCCCAAAAGGTAATCGCTGAAGGCAGAACAGAAAGTTTGGCTTCAGTTCGACACACTTCTAGGTGCGGACTTGGTATTTGATAAAGATTACTAGGCCGCTTTTGCTGCTCTGCCGCGTTCGCTTCTCGCCCGGGTACTTGACGGGGCTGAGGTCGCGTCGGCTGGCCTTGAAGAGGCACGTCTCGAGTATCCAAAAATTCTTTCAGGTGCATGTAAGCTGCGCCAGGAAGATAGGATGAAACGACTTCCCGGAGAAGCTGCAAAGATGATTTTGCCTTAACGAGAAGGCCCTGATGATTCTGTTCAGTAATGGAGCTGAACTTGGCATCAGCGGCGGCAGAGGTGCCAAAGTGCAGCGTTCCTGTGGCGGCCTGTTCCGTTAGTATCTGGGCCACCTGGATCAGATCTTCATCACCCAAAGAAAACTCCAAACTGAGGGGTTCAGGGTCTGCAAAGAGGACAGACAAAGGTGTTTCGGATGTTTCGGGCTTGTAGAGTCTGGGCAACTCGACGGCGAGCTGATGATCTGGTTCTTCGAGCGCGTCCGCTTCCTTCAAAGACGTGGCATGAGACGCAGCATCGTCATCGAGTGGTGCGAACTTCACCCTGAACCTGGCCGGTGACATTGATTCGTCGTCGCTTGAGCAGCTAGAATCATCTTGCTCCGAGTCGCAACTGCTTAGCTCTCCGTCTGAGTTTTGAGAGCCCGATTTTGGAGGGCTAGAGCCAGAAAGCAGCGGCCCCAACTTAGTCAGTGAGGCCAGAAATGAGCTGCATTGTAGACCATCTGGATTATTGTGCTTGGAGCGTCGTTTCGGCCTTCTGTGACGCTTCAAGTAATTTGTTTGGGGTACAGTCCCCAGGGTAAGCTTCGGCTTTGCGGGGCTAGAAAACTTAGTGTAGTCAAACTGTCCGCCTTTCTCATATTTCTTATTAATCAGGGGGAGCATCGGATCAAACTCTATCTTCTCGAATGCTCTTTTTCTGCGTATTCCATCCGTATTCGCGTGACTCATCTCCTCTGCTGCTCTGAACGAGGGCCTCACCTTTTTGAAAACCGTCTGGGGGTCAAAAGGGCTCAAGTCTCGTTTGAACGAAACATGTCTACTTTCTCGGCCTCTTCGGACTCCCTTCTGTGCACTTATGGCATGTCGAAGTTCAGGCTTCGTGAACGCCATCGTTTCATTTTCAAGAAGTGTATCTCGTTTCTGGAACTCTGCTGTACTTGAATTGCCCTCATCTTTGGTCGACTCAAGATTTAAAGTCGTGTTGACCCCTACAACTTCGTCACTCATGCTGCCCACTGCCGTGTCAAGATCATCCCCTCCCGGATCTTCATCAAAAAAGTTGAAGTCGGCTTCTGTGATGTCATTATCGCCAAACATATCGCGATACATGTGTTCAGGGTTTCTTAGCAGATGGCTGTCAGCCCCCTCTCGCTTGGGCTCTTGGTCTTGCCCGAAATCGTGTGGCGCTATCGTAGCTGCAGAGTCGGAGCTATTGTGATCCGTGATTGGCAATGCAACTGTAGCTAGAGAATTCCCAGGACTTGACGATGTGCCATCTAGTGCAGGTATCATTCCGTTCAAGCTTTGCAATACATCAGGCGGTGTTGGATACATCGATCCAGCAGCTGTCGTGCTCGGACGTCTGATGGCTAATGGGGACTGACCAATCGACCTTGATTGTCGAGAAGCAAGGGCGGCAGTCTCTTTTGAAGCTGCGGCGCGCTCTTGTTTTCTCTTGTCTATCTGTTCCTCGCGCTCACAAAATGACTTGAACCACGCTTGCGCATCACCTAAGGGGTCGCGGTGTTCTTCGTGCCGGCTGAGAACACTATCGCCTGTCCGGCCCGTGGAAAGAGCGTCGACAGGCTTCTTCCGAAAGCAAAGTGCTCCAGGCCATGGAAACATGACCGTAGAGTTCGCTGACTGCTGTCTTTTGAGGTTAGATTTCGTGTCGTAGAATTTAGAATTTGATACAAGCACGTTCATCCATGGGCAACCTGCTAGCCTTGAACGAGAGATGCCCCGAAACTGCAAGAGCTTCGAGCAAGTTTGTCTCCAAGGTGAATCCTGCACATCAGGAGCTCCTCTAAAACTCGAGACTTGGGTATTCGGTGTGTGAGCCATGCTAGCTGTCCCACCTTCAACAGGTGAAGGAAGCTGATTACCGGCAATCATTCCAAATGGAGCGGCCAAAATCCGGTTGCCAAGTGAAGCAGGGCCTAGACTGAGGACTTCGTTACACGGAAGCATCCCTCGACAAACGGAGAAGCCTAAGCTGAGAACGAGATTGCCCGTACTGGTCATGTAGGCTTTGAAGGTACCAATCGTGGGTTTCTGTCCGCCATTGTAGCCAAGACCAGCGTTTCCCAGAACCTGTTCGGATAGGAGCAGAGTACGGTAATCGAGAGGAATCGATCCTGAGCGCTTTGAAAAGGCAGTAGATATAGTGAGAACGGTCGCTATTATGAAGTTCTCGTAGATGACTTTAGACGACGTTGGTTCGCTTTGGGCTCCCTTGCTGTCGGCAGTGGGCACGACAGTGATGGTCTGGTCTTGTGAGTGAGAGTGTGAAACTTCAATTTGCGATGAAGAACCAGGTTTTTGTCGCTGCGACTGTTCGACGACCGACGCGCTTGGAGCTGAACTTGTCGACAGAAGCCCGCCTTGTGGCACCACTCGAGGCTTTTGTAGACTGCCCGGGTCGAGAATTCCCTCTTCTCCCGAAGCAAGTAAGTGGATATGCGAACCGAGTGATTCAATCAAGTCTTCGCTGCCCTGATTGCTAGATCCGGCTTTTCTCTGCACCTTGAACGTCCAGATGCAACGCCGGCTTGCGTCATAGTACACAATGTGACCTCGTTCTCTCAGCTTACATTCGATTTCAACGGCTATCGATCCAAAGAATTGAGATTTCTCGGCGGTCGGTTCGTACACGCGAAAAGATATTGACGAGATATTGTTCTATAGCAGAGGTCAACTTCTTGATCGATCACGAGCCGCTTGACTAGTCACGCACCAGAACCAGCGTGTTAGTATCGTATTGGGAAAAATCCATTTCGGTCAGCTGGCTTGAGACTTGGACGCAATATGTTCCCGCAATGAAGCTTGACGCAGGGCGAGAACAGGCACGTCGGCGACAATGGTTCCCGTTACTGTTGAAACTTGACACGCTGGACAGCACGTAAGCTACAACGCCGAGCTCACTCCCTAGCCTTCGTAAAGCAAATGGAACAACTAATGACAGGACGCGGTTCCAGACACTGGCGGTTTCACGAGATCCATTTCCGCGACTGTTGCGACACTCAGCTCGGATCGGATGGACTGGAACCACGGCCCCTTGGCGGTATCAGGTTTATTTGGGCTTCAGACAGTATCGCCAATCCTGTGGAAATATCGGTCGCCAGTGTCTAGTCTTTGCAAACAGATGGTGATGTTGAAACAAGTTTTTGTAGAAGCTAAACGCGATAACGGTGCTTTTAGCGATGATTGGAAGGTATATCGCGCGCCGGAATGATGTCGATGCCGTTGATGATTGAGGTCTCACGGGAAGCTGGAAAGCAGGAAGCTGTCTGTTATTTTAGCGCGACCGGGGAAGTGCACCAAGAAGAACTTAGACACATATGTACCTAAGTAGGTAGACCGTAGAACATTGATTGACCCGCACAGCTATGGGTGTGGGGTGTCGCGGTGGGGGGTCCGATTTTTTTCTTTTCTGCTTTTGCTGCGCATTTTCATCTGCTGAAGTGGTGAATCTTTGGTCTGTTCATTCACAACTCGAATCCTCATCACGTTGTGCAGCGCGTACATGCAACATCATGAAACTGTCTAATCCAGGCACAGTGTCGGTGTACACTGTCTCTGGAGCATCTACTGCTAGAGCTCTCCCGGATTGGCTCGCTCGCAGACGGAAGCGAAGTCTCAAAAATGACCCGGAATACCAGAATCGTGTCGAGCTTCTCCAAGACTTCGAATTCGAGGAGGCCAGTAACTGTATCCGCGTCAGTGAGGATGGAGACTGGGTGATGAGTACAGGCACATACAAGCCCCAGATGCACGTTCACAATTTGCCGCAATTAGGACTTTCCTTCGCTCGCCATACAAATTCTCTTAATCACGCCTTCGTCTTCCTATCGTCCGACTATTCCAAGTCACTTCACCTACAGATCGACCGAAGGATTGAGTTCCACACCCCCATGGGCTGCCACTACGAAGTGCGAATACCCAGGTATGGGCGCGATATATTGTACGACCGTCTTGGTACAGAGGCGTTGGTGCCGGCTGTTGGGTTGGATGCGGAGGGCAAGGGCGAAGTTTTCCGCCTGAATCTCGAACAAGGCCGCTTCATGAAGTCATTCCAGATCGATGTTGGTGGTGATGATGAATTGACCGGCGGTGGTTTGCAAGGAGGCATCGGCGTTGGAAGTGTCAATGTCGCGGCCAATGCGGAAACTACACATAATCTTCTCGCCTTTGGAACATCAATAGGAACCGTTGAATTCTGGGATCCACGGTCAAAATCTCGAGCTGCTTTATTAGCGGGTCACGATGGTGAGGTCACGTCGTTGAGCTTCAACTCATCCGGCTTGTCACTTGCTACTGGTTCCTCTACCGGCATCGTCCAACTATTCGATTTGCGACGACCAATTCCTCTCCTGAAGAGAGATCATGGGTATGGCTTCCCCGTCAAAAAGCTCTTCCACATGACTACATCTTCACAAGAGAGGAAGGTTATGTCTGCAGACAAGCGCATCATTAAGATTTGGGACGAATCGACTGGCGATCCATGGACATCAGTCGAGCCGGTTGTAGATATCAACGATGTGGCTTGGTGCAAGAATAGCGGAATGCTTCTCACCGCCAACGAGGGCAAACAACAGCACGCATTTTTCATACCACAGCTCGGTCCAGCACCACAATGGTGCTCCTTCTTGGACAGCATGGTAGAAGAGATGGCTGAGGATGCTCATACTGAAACCTATGATAATTACAAGTTCTTGACAGTACCAGAGCTTAAACAGCTCAGTCTGGCACACTTGATCGGAAAGACGAACCTTCTGCGGCCATACATGCACGGATACTTCGTGGCATCTAAATTAAATGAGCAAGCCAAGTTAATCATCAACCCTTACGCCTGGGAAGAGGATAGAGTCAAACGCATCAAGGACAAGATAGAGAAGGAGCGTGCCAGTAGAATTCGCGGCAGCAAGAAGGTCAAGGTCAATCAGAAACTGGCCGACAAGATCCTCAAGAAGCAGGAGAACAGAGCGACCGTGGACCCGAATGCTGGTGTTCTAGGAGACGATCGATTCGCCCAATTGTTCGAGGATGAAGAATTCAAGGTGGACGAAATGAGTAAGGAATTCCAGCTGCTCAATCCCAGCACCCAAGTTGAGCAGCCTGTGGATCCAAAAGCACCTACTCGATATCAAGCCAAGGACTCCGATGACGATGCTAGCGACAGTGACGACGAGATACGCACAGCGAAGGCGATGGATGATATTACCATGCGAGTCACATCAACACAGAATCAAGGTCGACAGATGCGTGATGATGCACTGGGCTCAAGGCAACAGAAATCAGGTCGCGTCATCAAGAGACAACCTGGTATCGCTGGTGGCGAGCGTCAAGTTACATTCGTTCCCGAGTCGAGGAAAAAGAAGCAACAAAAAGAGCAAGAGCCACCCCCTCGGGCTCAGCCAAGAGCAGGCAGACGGAGTGCTAGCTCCAACACATTCAGGCAAATGTGAGAGTCGCCATTACTTAATGAACGTATTCTTACAATAGCACCATACCTCACAGCGGACGCGATGATCAATAGTTACTTCGAATCACGCACTCCTCGAATTCTCCATTCCAGATCACCAGATGTCGGAAACTCGCTGCATAGGTGCTACGTGTAATAGCAATAGCGACTTTCTTGGCGGATCGTGCAATCTTTCTGTGGCCTGTGGCCATCGGACTGCGCTTCTTCGTTATGAAGAAAAGTATTGACGTGTTTGTTTGGAAATTAACGATGGTGCATAGACTCTCACAGTATTTGCACCATTCGAGTATCGCATCGATGAGACAAAAACCACGATGGCTGGCAAATGACGGTCAAGATAGCTATTGCCTCAAGGAGCTGTCCCCGCCTCTTTCATCCCCACGGTCTTCGTTGTTATTATTGCTCATGCCAGAGGCCGCATTGGCCGGACTTGGCGAAGGAAGAGTACTTGTCGTTGAAACCATGATGGTTCAAAAGTGTACCGGTGTTCAGCGTTGTACAAGGACATGGAATGCAAAGGTTCAAGGCGTTAATAGGTATATGGAAAACTAAGGGGGGGTGCATAATGGAAGAAAGCTAGGGTCCAGCTTGCATCTCAATGAACAAGTTTCATGTAACTTCACATCTATTTAGACTAACTCAAGTCTTCTAATGCCGTAGCAGGCTCTGTGTGCGACGCGGAGCTGGTCCAGGAATGTGTCGCCGGCGCCAGGGTCATTAGACTAATAGACGAAAACAACAGAGACTGCGTGTCGAACCAGCAAATATTTCATTTGCACGCCAGGGTGTTTCTTGATTCGTCTCGTAAAGCTACTTTCTATTTCGCTGCTCTTCTGCTTCGGCTGGATGCGAGTGCCAGGGCATAAACGGCAAGTGCCTGCCTACTGCAGTGACAGAGGAAGGAGCGTCCGCCTTCACAAAATGGCTTACCATGTTTTTCTCAGCCGAACGGACTCCCGTGTTCTTCCTGCTTCTTCTCTTCGTAAACCACATTGCAACTTCGCTTTCTGAGCAGATCATACTGGCAGTGGATCTCCTCTCACACCGCGTGGATGAGATAGTCCCTGTCTTGCAGAGCTTGTCAAGATTGTGGAAAAACGCTTTGAGTTCTAAACAAACCGCAGACCTCAGCTGGCCAACCCCTTTGCCCAACATGAATGCGAATGAAGCTGCGCAAAAGCATGCCAAAGGGTCATACCGAGACAGCAGGCGCTCTATGCCGAAATCTGAGCTATTCGTCCAAAGCAGCCCCCGACTTCTTCCTCAGGGCAAAATCCGATCATTTGAGCCCGCTTTGATGAAGATGAGCTCGGACAGGCCTTATCCAGACGAACGCCGCCCATCATCCGCGAGCACATGTGGCGACCTGGAGGGACCGCACCGAATCAATGCTTTCAAACACTTGGGGACATCAAACGGACACAATGACACTGACTTAGTAGGAAGAATCCTCAGCCCAAGGGTTTGTGACACAGCTCTCAGTCAGCGGTCTCGTTCTCGGACCAGCAACATGTCCAGAAAGCGAAGCAACACAGGCAAGCAGAGTTTAAAGCCAGATCCCGAGAGAAAGACGCTGCTCATGAACCAAGTTGCTCGGTATTGGAATGAGTGTATTGGTCTAGCTGATGAAGAAAAAGCACATGCCAAGGCCGAAAGTGATTCACTTCGCAAAGAGCTGCAGCGGCAACAAGCAAAGTTACAAGAAGTAGAGCAAAAGTTCGAGACGGAGCGTACTGATCGCCAAGCTCTTGAAGGCAGACTAGCAGCCGCTAACGAGGCTCATTCTTCGATTTGTCAAGAAAACTCTGAACTGCTAGAACAAGTTGGCAAGCTGAAGGAAGAAGTAGAGACTTCAAAAGAAAGAGCTAAAACCCTCAATGGAAAGTATCGTACCTACAGAGCCAAGCTCAACGAAGCCATCGTAGAGCAACAGCGTCTCTTCACGCAGGCTAAAGATTTCTACAATCAATCGATTCAAGATCTTCGTCAAGAGCACGAAGCCCGGATGCTTGATTCGAAGGCGATTGAACAGGCTCTTGCAGATAGCGTTCAGAAGCGGGCAAAGATAAAGGAATGCTTAGAAGAGCTTCAATTGGACTTCGAACAACAAGTGCAAGAAAGTAAGTGTCTCAACTCTTGACGTGTGATATAGCACTGACTTTTATGATGACGTGATATAAAGAGCAGAAAGAAATCTCCAAGCTGAATATGAAGTCCATTGAACAAGATCAAGCTCTTATATCTGAGAAGAAAGTGTCGGATGAACTGCGCGGTCAGCTAGAGACAGAACGTACTCGTAACGATGATGCGATGAAAGAGGTGTCAAGCTCTATGAAGGAGCTTCAGGACTTCATGAAGGCAAGGGTACTGGAACAGCCTCAGGAGCGTGAGCTCCCAGCGCACGCCCAACAAAGGTGTGTCGGTTTCTATGGTATTGCACCTTCGGTCGCTTACAATCAATAGGCTTCATGCCCTCGAAGAGGCAGTTCAGAAATGTGCTACAACTGTCTCTACCCAAAGTGATTTTGAAAGCATGGTGCAGAAGATTGAAGAGAAGATAATGACAGAGTATGTTGTCACAACAGCGTCGAATGGGAGTTTGATTCGTACGATGAGCATCTTCTAAATCTGCAAGCACAGGATAAAACCTGCACTTTGCGACATCACGCAGTGTCAAACGACCACGAATGAGGTACTTTCGCTCATTAGCCACGGCTGCGCGACAGAACTAGGCCTTGTTCGCGGAGAAGTAGAGGGCCTGTCTCAAAAGCAGTTCGACTTGCATGGTCTTGTTGCCGAGAGGTCTGAAATGCTGTCCAATGCTCTCGACTGCATACGCGATGGAGTGGGCGGAACGCGGGAGGTATGCGACGACTTAGGACAGAGCCTAGAGAGCTGGTTTAGCGAAGAGCGTCGTTCCATGAGCGAAGAGCAAAGCCTGTGGAAAGAAGACGTCGTTTCTCAGCTCACTCAGCGAGAGAAAACAATTGACGACTTGAAGACAGTATGTGACAATGCAGCGCAGATGCACACCACAAGATTTGAGCAGCTCAGCAAGTCATTGGCGACGAAGGAAGAGGGCAAGCAGCTAGCTCAAGCCATGATGGAGGAATTCCGGTTCGTGTTGGATCATGAATTGTGTCGAGACAAAGCCAAAGCAGAACATGACTCCAAGCAAACTCAATACACACTTGCCAATCTGGAATCTCAGATTAGGACTGTCATTGATCACTTCGAACGAGACAAGACCGAAGGGGGCGATGCAGAGAGACAGGAGTCGAATGCGTCGTCCAAGCACATGATACAAGATCTCCAAGCAGAGGCAAAGGCGACGGCGGATTTACGCCATCGATGGCATTCTGATGTCAAGCTAATAGACTCGATGAGGTCGAACCTGGAGAGGGTGCAAAGCTTGATGCCATACATTGACCAATGTCACGGAATGATGGACAGTATCACTCGGGTCGAAGACATGATTGAGCACACTTCGAAATACATTGACCAGGAGCATCGTTGGGTCAGACACCAGCTACAAGAGCAGGCGCTTGCTAGGGACGACCCCATCGCTGCTACCTCGGATGCTATGAGATTGCGCCTGGACGATGATCCTCAGGCAGATGACGATATTGCGGGCGTGGGACTGGTCCACACCAGCATACAAGAGACTTTAAGGAGGCGCGTGCATGTCCACAGCCCAATCGAGCCGTTCTTGCCCGCAAATGCTCCTTCTATCGAGCAGGAAAAAAAGCGACGAAGAGATGCGATCAAGGTGCCCTCGATACTGAAAATCATCGGCCAACCTTCCTCGCAGGAGACCATTGTGACGGGAGATGAGTGCAACAAAACGGAGACTGAGCTTGGGCCAGTACATGAGTATAGGAAAAAAAACGCCCAATCCGGAAGTTCTACTGAAGAAACCACGAGGATGATCCATGAAATTGGGTCGAGCTTCATTACCGAAAAACCGGCAAGAAGTGCTTTCGACTTGCCCAGGATCACTGACTATCAGCCACTTTTCGGAGCTTCGAGAGGAATAATCGTCAAACACGGGCGGGAAGCAAATGAAAAGGAAGACAGTACAAAAATCAAGAGGGTAAAACTTTTGTAAGAAACGATATCGAGGTACTCAACTCCACGCCTTTAAAGAGTTGGGCGACTCTGAGCAGGCACTCAGATTTTTGATAGCACTTGAGCGCGAGGATGGCGTGCATCGTTTACTATGTCAAAGACCAGAATGAAGCCATCAAGGAGAATGTGTGGAATTGTCAGAGAGGATGTTGGACCAAAAATACAGGATCTGTAATGTATTGGTGGTGGTAGCTTAGCTCAGATTTTGGCGTCAAGGAGGGAAGGTATTTCGGCTCGTAACACATCCGGTTCAAGACATGAAAATATATGTGTAAGAAACATGAATAAGGTTGTTCTAGTCATACAAAGCCGAATAAGAGGAAATCCTCCCAAAGCCCCGGCGGCTGGCAAGCGCGAAATTGCAAAACTGTGTCCTAAACTCCGATATGTGTCCCCCGAACGAAATTGTGTGATTGATGTATGATGTCAGCATGCGCAAAGACCTGACCTGGTGCCAGTCGTGTTGCATTGTCGATGGCGGATTTTGATTTTTCAGATGGTAGTCGATCTGTCTACTTTATTCTCTTTTTCATTTCGAGGAAGAGGACCTTTCTGCGCACTAAGAAACCAAAGATTTCCACACGTTAACGCGTTGCTCGAAACCTTGTTGGCGAACATGCCATGCGCCTTACCAATTGGATCATATTTTATCATGCCCATATTAGGGGATGTTCGCGGCCGCCTGAAAATGTAGGAGAAGCCAGTCATGGCCATGGATACGAGGTGCACATGGTAGCTACGAGCCTTGTCTACGTGCCGTGAGAACCTCCATGTTAGCAAAAATCAGGCTTGGGCGGCGAAAGTTTCCGACACAGCGCGACGACAAAGTTTCTGTCATTCGAGAGGAGTGGTTGGAGCATACGCAACTTGGGAGAGAGTCGTACTTTTCTTGGCCATTTTCGTTGACTTTTCGCGATGCGATGGGTAGAAGGGGCTTGTTGGAGGAATGGAATGGGGCGCTGGCTTGGAAGCTGGGTGGCGTAGAAAGGAACGAGGATGGGCATTGGGGGAGCATCAGGCGGTGAAATGTGGTTCCGACCCGATGTTGCATCTTGAGGCCAACGAGCCGATTCTTGAGTTGTTCATTGAGGGGCATTTGGTCCTCTTTAATCATTACATATTTCGTTTCGGAATCAGAACACACTGCAGCAAGTGCGTTTTCTATTACATATCAAATGACAGAGTTTCTGACAACAATATACACACCTATGCCGTTACCATCGGCGTCACAAGGGCCATCTCATTGCCGGGGGTGGCTCAATGGGGAGGGGCCGCTTTGGCTCCTGGTTGCCTGAGCATTCAATTTACTTTCAAGTTTCCACGCCGCGGCCTACACAGCACCAAGACTGCGACTCGTCCAAATGCCATCGTCATTGCCCCGAAATCGAACTGGTCGGCTTCCTGGGAAGAGGACAGTACCTAATGTACATACATACCTACCAGGTGAAGACCGACCCGGTGTTTTGGAGAGACGACGATGAAAGTGGCGACGAAGCGCGGACAAGGTTTTCTTGATGCGGGGTTCGTGACACGGGACCGCGAGCCAGCCGCAGGTACATGTAGGTATGTATTTGGATTTGGTTTCCCTGGCTAGCGATCCGTTTGCTGATCATGGGATTCGAAGAACAAGTCAGGTTCGGGCCCGCTATGTATGTAGTCGCTTGTCGAGACTCGAGGGCAACCGCCGACGATCGGTGCGACCCCCCGAGAGTCGACATTGGGCGCCGACTTGTAAATTGTGCCCCGCCGACTATTTTGCCGTCACCCCGCTACCGATCATTGTCCCGCGCGGAACAAAGGCGCTCGCTCTTCCAGCCGCTTTTTAAATTCGTCTTCCGTCCGACATCTGCTCCGAGCGCCCGTGCCTCTGCCTCTGCCTCCTTTGCCTCTACCTATCTCAGTCACCGCAACAGCCACGGCCGTGAATCCTTCACCATGAGACTGACCCGCGACAACATCAACCAGCACGTCGTGCGTGCCGAATATGCCGTCCGTGGCGAGCTGGCTGTCAAGTCCGAAGAGTTTCGCGCCCGCCTCAAGAAGGGCGATACCTCTCTTCCCTTCCAGCACGTCATCTCGGCCAACATTGGAAACCCTCAGCAGCTTGACCAGAAGCCCATTACCTTTTTCCGACAGGTTCTGAGCTTGCTAGAGAACCCGGAACTGTTGGAGAAGGAGGACGTCTTGATCAATGGCCTCGGCTACAAGACCGATGTTATTGAGCGCGCCAGATGGTTGTTGAGGCACGTTGGCTCGGTTGGTGCTTACAGCGCCAGTGCTGGTGCGCCAGCCATCAAGGAGAGCATTGCTGCTTTCCTCGAGAGTAAGTTTTTTTGCGTCGCAAATTTTGCTCGGCCGCGCTTTAGGTTTTTTTTTTTTTTTTTTTTTTTTTTTTTTTACATTTCACCGCTAACACATGCCTGCTCTGTTTCGCAAAATCCATAGGACGAGATGGCTTTCCCGCGGATCCCTCCAAGATCTACCTTTCCACTGGTGCCTCTTCCGGTGTCAACACCCTCCTTCACGTCATCTGTGCCGACAAGAACTCTGGCATCATGATTCCTATCCCCCAGTACCCCCTGTACACCGCGTCCCTGGCTCTCCTTGACGCAAAGGCCGTCCCATACTACCTGGACGAATCTCAGTCATGGGGAACCAGCTTCGAGACCATCAAGGCGGCTTACGAGAAGGGCAAGGCAGACGGCGCCGATGTTCGCTGCATCGTCATCATCAACCCGGGTAACCCCACCGGTGCGTCTCTATCAGAAAAGGATGTGCGCTCCGTCATCGACTTTGCCAAGCAAGAGAACCTCGTCATTATGGCCGATGAGGTATACCAGACCAATGTCTTTGTCGGTCAATTCCATAGCTTCAAGGGTGTTTTGCGCACGATGCAAAAGGAGAACCCCGGCAAATACGACAATATCGAGCTCGCTTCCCTGCACAGCATTTCCAAAGGTATGGTTGGCGAGTGCGGCCACCGGGGTGGCTATTTCGAGCTCGTCGGCTTCAGCCCCGATGTCGAGGCCGAGGTATACAAGTTTGTCTCCATCATGCTCTGCGCCCCCGTCATTGGCCAGTGCCTCGTCGAGCTCATGGTGAACCCACCCAAGCAGGGAGAGCCCTCGTACGAGCTCTACCAAAAGGAGTACTCTGCCATTTTCAATGGTCTCCAGGAACGTGCCACGGCTCTGCACAAGGCCTTTGGCGAGATGGAGGGTGTTGATTGCGCCGAGCCCCAGGGCTCCATGTACCTGTTCCCCACGATACGGCTTCCCCGCAAGGCCCTCGAGGCGGCTGCGGCTGAAAAGCGCAAGCCGGACGAGTTCTACTGCATGAAGATGCTCGAGGCTACTGGTGTCTGTGTCGTGGCCGGGTCAGGCTTTGGTCAAAAAGAAGGTACTCTGCACTTTCGGACGACCTTTTTGGCGCCTGGTACGGAGTGGATTGCCGGAATAGTCAAGTTCCACCAGGAATTCATGGACAAGTATCGGTGAGGGCTCTGGACGGCGGGTATTGATTAAAGGCGAGGGGGTTTTCTTATCAGAGTCACTACATACCTACCTACCTACCTCTTAGGCACGATCCCATCAAGCGGATAGACATGGGAGACATGGTAGTATGTAAGCTCGGCGCGAAAAGAAAATGGAAACAAAGCATACCTATCTACTTGAAGCATTAAGAACAGCACTTTGCTTAATTACTATTATATTTGCTTGATTGATCATTCAACTCGCTTCCCTCACTCAATGCATGCGTGTCCATAGATACGTAATACATAAAGAAAGATGAGCCACGAATACCTGCCGATCAAAATATCGGCACAAGGTGTCAATAATCCGCTATGATCCTCTTCGCATGATGGTTATTCACGATCCACTCCGGCTTTTGTTGTACAGATGTGGGTAGGGCTTGCGGTCAGGTCAGGTTCATACGTCGATCCACTCGAGCATTGGACCATTTGGTCTACTGATAAGCGTTACCGTTACAAAACTCTGATTGAGCAAGGACGATTTCTTCGTTCCGGAGCACTCTGCCACACCATACCAACAAGACATGTAAACGAGCGAGTAGGGCAGCTAGAATTTCTTTGTATGAAGTTTTTTTTTTTTAAAAAAAAAAAAATTAATCTTCGCGTGAGAGTTCCTCTATGCATGAATTGCATGGTTGTCGTATTGATCTACGCCAACCGAGAGGAAAAGGAACTTGTCGTGGAATCGTCAAATCCTCCATCTTTTTGTTTCTGCCTCGTCTAGTTCGTTCCTTTCACAAATCCACTAAGCTCGCTCGCTACCCCTCAATCGCACTGCCTGGCCGTACTTTTGCAGCTTCGTAATCAGCTGATCTCCTTGTCGAACCACGTCCTGGTATTGCTTGTTCTTGTCGTCAGGTCGGTTCGTCTCGATGACGCCCTTGCCCGTGACACGGTCGATTGTGCAAGGGATCCGGCCCGCCGCAATGAAGCGAGCGAGGTCACTGACATGATGTTAGCTTTTTATTCCACGTATCGGCGCGGTATGCGAGTAGTTGCATAACATGCGTCGTCATGGATTACTCCTCCATCATACTACACGATTGAGGGGCAACGTACCGGTCCAAAAAGTCAACAGTGACTCCAAAGTCATTGGCCATGCTCTCTAGTCCCACTACCCGGTAGCTCTGAAGTAGTTGCTGGTATGCGCGTAATCGCATCTCTCGAATAAACCAGTTCTTGTGCTCGTGGAGGTAGCGGTCCTGGTTGAGAAAGTTCTCCTCAACATTGGCCAAGGACTGGAAAAACTTCTTGTAGTCGCCACTGTACAGACTGCTAACGAGCACAGCCAGCGGGCCGAAGTCAACGGCCGTTTCGGCTTCGGGCTGCTCGGTACTTGATCCCAGAGTAGTCAAGTTGACAGCTTGTTTCGCGACCACCTGCGGTGCCTTGTCTTGAACAGTGTCATCGGCGCCGGGTCCTGCACTCAGAGCACCACTGAGCGCCAACAGCTTGTCCTGGCCGTCGCCCATGATAGCTTTGATCTCTGGTGCGTCCACAACCTTGGACTTGAAGTCGACTCGCTTCAGCGACACGGAGCCGGCCAGAACAGAGTACACTACCAGGTTGGAGTATGTGCAGAGTTCGTAGCTGGTAAAGGTTGAGAGAGAGTCGAGCAACAGTGGTGCAGCGAGGTTGTATGATCGGATAGTGAGAAGGTGCAGGCCCTCGTAGGCCTTGAGGCGGTTTCGCCGATCCCAATCACCACCAGATTCGACCAACGTCTTCACTCTCTCAATGTGTTTTTTGACGAGAACTTTATCCCCGAAGAAGAGACCCATGCGTATTATGGCGAGCACAATGTCGATTTTGGTGCCCAGAATACCAGTCTTCTCAAACACGTCCTCGTAAACGGCAATTGCTTTGTCCTGTTGGATTGGCTTTCTGTTAGTGTTCCATTCTTTCTCCGAAGCCTGTCCGAGGTCGAGAATTCCCTTTGCTTCATGACGTCAGGAACCAAAAGAGCACATACCTTGTCACCAACACGAGCCCAAAGTTCTGCCTTTTTGCCCTTGGCGGCCATGACCTCAGTATCACCAGCCTTCTCAACGGCCTCGTCTTCCTCTTTCTGGAAAACAGAAAATTCCTCCTCATTATTAGCCTTTAATTTCTCGTACAGAGCTTCGTCCCATGGCAGAGTTATGTGCGTTGTTGATGCCTTTGAGGCCACCATGCCCACCAAGCTTGATTTCCTGCCCGATGGCTTTGCGGGCGCAGAGAGGCCGCTTTCACCGACAGCGTTCAGCACACCTTCGATGGGGTGTGCAAGGTATCGGTAGAAAGGCGCCATCTTGTCCTCGACGATAGCATCCTGCAGAATCTTGACCGCCGCTTGTTGGACAGCATTCGAGGCATAGCCGTTTGTGAGAGTGAAGACGTGCTGCGACAGCGGCAGCAACGGCCACTTTGCGTACTGAGGATCTGAACCCATGATTGGATCGACGGAACCGCGCCACGGAACTGCAGAAATTGAGGGAGCGGTCTTGCAGCGATGTTTCTCCAGGCGACTTGGGACGGGTTCAGACGCGGGAGACAGAAATGGTGACGATGAGAGCTGAAGAGAGCTTCCCGCGTGCTCATTGGGAACAGCAAACACCACGGACGACTTGACGAGTCCGGAACTGAGTGGGTCCATTTTTGGCTTCGACAGTGTCCAGTGTCCAATCGGCCATTGACTCTCCGTAACTGAGGTACCTACGGAGTACACCGGGCGGGGCAATGCTGTCCGCACACCTCTTTCCCTCTTACAAGCCGAGCTCTGCGACTTCACACTGCTTTCCGACCTACACTAACAACGCGATCCGCCACACAAGTCAAGAAGACCCTTCACGATGCCGGATTCAACAAATGAAACGAAAAACGAAGTATCACACCAGCCCGTGAGAAACAACAAGCGCCGCGCTCCCAACGACGCTCAAGATGACCTCCCACAACCCTACAATGCAAACCAATTACAACCGGCCAAGCGCCGCGCAATTTCGCCCTCGGAGCAGCCCCGGAAGCAGAAACGGCCGGGCGCACGAGCGCGCATTTCAGAGGCCGAACGAGAAGCTATCCGTAGACGCCAGCTCGAGCGAGAGCGCGATCAGGCTGCACAGCAAGCTGCCGCCATGGAGCAAAGCCGCATCCGTGGCGTCCACGACGTAGTCCGACAACACTACAACAATGTCCCCGAACGTGGCAGACAATGGCGAACGACCGATAGCAAAATCAAAGGTCTCCGTGTATTCAACAATTGGATCAAGAGCTGCATTATTCAGCGATACTCTCCCGACGAAGACCACGAGCCCGGATCGCGTGAGCTTGGCCGCTCTAGCGGAAAGGAGCTTCTTGTCCTAGATGTCGGGTGCGGAAAAGGCGGCGACTTGAACAAATGGCAGCTAGCTCCCCAGCCAATTCAATTATATGTCGGCCTCGACCCCGCCGAAGTCAGCATTGAACAGGCACAGGAACGATATCGAAGCATTGCTACACGGACAGGTGGTGGCGGCCGAGGTGGCGGCCGCGGAGGTTCCAACAGGCGACCTCCCCCACGGGTGTTTGACGCAATTTTTCACGTCAAGGACTGCTTTCGAGAAAGTATCGAGAGTCTGGACATTATTCACCAGGTTGGGTTCGACCCGTCGCCCATGAACTACCGGGGCTTCGATGTGGTCACCATGATGTTCTCTATGCACTACGCGTTTGAATCAGAAGAAAACGCGCGAATCATGCTGCGCAACGTGGCGGGCGCACTGAAAAAGGGAGGGCGTTTCATCGGGTGCATTCCCAATTCGGACGTTCTCAGCGAGCGAGTGCGTCAGTTCAATGAGAAAGCAGCAGCGAAAAAAGCCGCAAAGAAGGAGAAGAACAACGAGAAGAAGGAGGAACAAGAAGAGGAGAGGAAAACGGAGGGTGAGAAGGAAAAGGACGAGAAAGAGACTGAAAAGAAAACTGGAAATGAGGCAGAAGAAGAAAAGGAGAATAGCGAGCAAGGCAACAAGAAAACGAATGGCGATGCTACCACTACTACAACACTCCCCCGAGAAGAACCTGAAGACGGGGACCTCGAGGAGGGCGAGGCTGAGCCCACAGCTGAATGGGGCAACTCCATCTATCGCGTTCGTTTTCCAGGAAAAACTCCCGAAGATGGCGTGTTCCGACCTGCTTTTGGGTGGAAATACAACTTCTTCCTGGACGAAGCCGTCGAGGAAGTACCCGAGTACGTAGTTCCCTGGGAGGCGTTCCGAGCCCTGGCGGATGACTTCAATCTAGAACTGCAGTTTCACCGGACATTCCGTGAAATCTGGGAGGCCGAAAAGAATGATCCTGAGCTGGGGCCCCTTAGCGAGCGGATGGGCGTTCGTGAACGAGGAGGTGGTCCTCTTTTGGTGTCGAATGATGAAATGGAAGCCGCTAGTTTTTACTTGGGATTTTGCTTTTACAAGGTATAGCGGTTTCTGGCACTCTTTTTGCGTTGACAAGAACTAGTAGGCCTTCATATCAATTGTCGTGTAGTAACTCCAATCACATTTTTCGACGTTTGAACGAATAGGTACTATTTATCGACCCGGTCGGGGCATGTGGCGCTCTTACCACAGTCAGTGTTGGTAGCTTTTGCAAAGCTGACGAAGAATTTTTGGGCTCGTAGGGGAAATAAATAAGGGCATTGCACGCAAAACGAAACATGAACGAATCTGTATTCAATCTTCTTGGCTTGGCTTGTCCATCTTCCAGAGAGCACGCTACGGAGTATGTATGTAGGTAGGTACCTACATACCTACATACGTGGTGTTGGACTCCGTTCCTGTGCGATCGGTCTCACACTGTGGCACGCCGCACAAGTGACCACCGTGATTCGTGAAACCTCCGTGATATGTCTCTGTCTGAGACGGCTGCGACTATTGGTAGTGGAGCGATCCTAACGGAATTTCTCGATACTCTTCGCGATGATTACGATCGATTCCGTGCGTCCCTCAAGTCATCCAGCATCTCTGGCGACAAAGTTAGTTATTCATGCAACTCTAGGCTCCCGAAGCGACTAGGCAGACGGTAAAAATTTCTCGCAAGTCCAAGCAAGACCACAATAGTATCGTCACATGAGTGCGCGCTGGTCGTGCCAGCATCCATCACGTCAAATTGTTTGGTCAAGATTTACGATAGCTTTTCGTCATGAAAACGTAAGCAAAGAGCAGCATAGAGGGTGGGTGAAGCAAACAAACTCATGCGTTACTATTACTTCTCAAAGGGGAATAAAGGATGGAGAATATACTAAAAAAGAGAAGAGATTCGTTATTATCATTAACAGAAACACCATGTAGTGTATTTGTGGTACAGAAATTAGTGACGCATGTATGATTCAAGAAAACGAAGGGTAGGGGTATCATATTCCGACTAGTCCCAGTGAACCTGTTGTGTAACAACTCCTGGCCATGCAAAAGCTACCCATCATCTCCAACGGTAGCTCGGGCACTCTAATGAAAGAATCTGGAACTTCGCGAAGAGACGAAGAAGAGAAGAGAAAGAAAAAGAGAAAAAAGGAGAAGAAGAAAAAACAAGAAGATTAGAGATATGTGCCTTTCAACTCAGTCGCACACATATCCAGTGCAAGAACGCAGGACTGAATGAGTAATGTGTCGCCTGCTGAAACGGTGCTATTGATGGATGGAATAAAGCCCGTCGTTGTTAATTTGTTGCAACTCGCATGTTCATAGAGCATTCGTGGAGCGACGCCAGATCATGACAGCGGCGACGGCGGCGCACGCAGTCGCTCCGAGTGCCATGTACAGACTCGTGCGATCCGGTGCCTCTTCCTCCGTCTTGGGATAGCCTAGGCTCGGGTTGGTGGCAGCTTCGGCGAGGGCGACAAAGAGCTCGGCGATGCTGTTCCATGTCACACTCACATGGAGCGGCGTATTCATGTTAAGGCATGATGTGTACTGATCGGGTTGCAGTTCGCTCCGCTGCGTTGTCTTGTCTTTGTCCGCCTTGAGAGCGGTGTATATCGACGGCAACTCGTCCAATTGGGGGTACTTTGACCGCATGTCGACAATGTGCGAGAAGGAATCGGGGTCCGAGGAATCATAAGCGTAGCAGATCAAATCACATGAGTCGAGCTTCGTTCGGTTGTCCAAGATGGCGGGCTCTAGTTCGCCAAGCTCCTCAAAAATCAGGTAGACTTGCTTGCCGCCGGGAAGCTCGACACTGTTGACTGCACGACGGGGTTTGATGGTTGGATGATAAAGTCCATCAAACGGCCGGTTCAGAAAAGCATCGAGCAGGGAAGACTTGCCCGCTCCGGCAGCCCCGATCAAGTAGCACAGAACCACGTTCCTTTCCACTCTGCCGGGGCGCCGTCTTCGCTTACGGGATTTTGTGACTTTGAGAGCCGCCGTGTTTCCCTCCTTTACGTTGGGGGACTCGAAGCCCAGATACGCGAGATACTCAATGGTCGTTTTTGGTTCAAGAAAGGTTGTCATGCTCCATTGCGCCAGCCAGCCCTGCAGGGTGATGTGTCCGGCTTCGTTCCGGACTGTGGATGAGGGGAAAGAAGAGTCTACCCAAGAGGCCGGCAAACCAGGGGCAGGTGAGAACAGAGCCTCGAGCTCTTGGTCATTCAAACCTCCGTCGTTATCTTTGTCAAAGAGCAGGAACAGATCCACGAAGAATCTGTATCCAATGGGACTTAGTTCTGAAGAGCAGTACTCCGGGACGTCGAATTTGGGGTGCAAGAACTTGTCTTCCAGGCTCAAGCTGTCCGTGTAGTGGTACTTGCGAAGTATGATCCAGATGGTTTCGTGTCGACCCTTTTCAGCATAGATCTTGTTGAGCTGCAGAAATCCAGATTGGTCGATTCCTCTTTCCATGCTCGTGTTCGGCATAGCTTTAGAGATGGACATCTTGATATTATCGAGATCCTCACTGGTCAAAGGCTTGTCAAAGCACCGAGCTTGGAAGTCTCGCATTTCTGCGTCGTTCAGAAAGCCGTCCTGATCCTTGTCGCATAGGAAGAACACTCTCTTCAATGCAGCCACACAAGCTGGCTTCAGTCGCCCCTCTTTGTAGTCGAAAAGAGGGGCTATAGGATGCGTCACGGCTTTCTGGCAAAGGAAAAACAGTTCGTTGACATTCCTGTGCTCGCGAGCACTTGTTCGGATACACGAGTCGATTTCGCGAAATTCCGCCATGACAGGTAGCATCTCCTCTTCGACGATCTGTGGCGTACTACCCTGGCCGGCAAGATCCGATTTGTTCGCACAAAGCACGACGGGAACGTTGACGCCAAGCGAGCGAAAGTAAGGCATCCAGAAGAGAGCGACTCTCTCATAACTGTAGTGATCGGCGTACACGAGTATGATGACATTGCATTTTCGAATCTCTTTGCGCAGAGTTGTGCGGTCTTGCGGACGAGCCGACGTGTCAACGATGGTTGTTGTCACATTCTCAGGCGTGCCGATGCTTGGCGGAATGGTGATTTGCGGCAGAACAGGTTGTATCTTATTGGTCATGAACTGGTCCTTGACCAGAGAAGCGATCAGGCTGGACTTCCCGGTGCTTTCGTCCCCGCATACGCAAATCCGAACTGGACAAAGCTTGAAGTCAGTGCGAGTCGTCATATGATGCAGTAGGCAATACGTTGGCGGGCGGAGATGGAAAGTTTCGGACGGAGTACCTACCTGTTGTCATGGTTGCAGAGCTTACTGTTGAAGAGCTCCTAGAGCGACTGTTGCCTCGAGCGATGATTGACTCTCTGGTGCCTCAAGCTATGATTGACTCTCTGGTGCCTCAAGCTATGATTGACTCTCTGGTGCCTCAAGCTATGATTGACTCTCTGTTGCAGTAATGTTCTAGAGCAGAGCCATTTCTTCGACGATGGCGGAGGCTTCGACGCGTGTGTTTGAAATGCGGCGGCGTCCTAATACACAGGTCGTGGACGATTGCTGCATCGCATGACTGACCGTGGGCGGAGGAAATGACGGCCGGGATGGCTGGCATCATGCATGGGGCTAAAAAATACTTGTCGCTGTCTCAATCCCGGCCAGCCCCGAGCCTACCCTAGGCTGTATCACCGATTTCAGCCACAGCTCCCGACAACTCTCTCCTTTACACAATTTTCTCGGCAACGGTGCACGGACCACGTCCGCCCACTTCTGCTATGATTTGGCTGTATAACCTGCTGTAGCCCTAACAGCAGTCCACCCCCGAATGGAAAACTCGAAAATGCCGCTCTCAG
>SRPQ01000081.1:0-53696 GCA_018360075.1 Claviceps cyperi | reverse complement strand
TCTGGAGAGATCGCATGAGACATCCGAAGTTCAACAAATCGGAGGCCAGTTTGAGCATTTGGTTAAAAGGGTTGAGGGAAGGCCACTGAGGATAGGTAGGAAAGGAGGGGAAGAAGAAAGGGAGGGGGGTTTTGTCGTGTTTGGAGGACTTAGTTCCTATCGTGAGGATAGGGATTGAGTCTGATTCTATCTTCGCTTTGTAGTCTGGTGGATCGTGTCAGATCTATCAGCAGTTCTTCTCTTGTTCTTTCTCGGTGAGCTGAGGTTCTGTTCTTTGTCCGTCTGGACACCCCCGTTGGACTTTGATCCGGGTTTCCACCTTTTTCGGCCCTTTCGACCTCCCATATTTTCTTATTCACTACCGATTTCCCATCTACCGATTTCTCACCTACCTATCTAGGTAAGTAATTGTGTACATAATCAATCACCTGTCGTCCACTCCCATCAACGCTATAGTCCCACCCAAGTCCCGTCTTCAACATTCAAATCCCTCTCAACACAGCCCGAAGCCTGCTTCCGCAAGCTAATTAATTGCCCGTCCTCCCTTGATGCCGTCGAAACCCCTCATCTGCCTCTCATGAACGGCCTGCTCCCCTTGTCGGGCAGGCCTCCGACGTGCTGCGCCGTCATCGGCCGGGCGAGAGCATGGCAGGCCAGACGCACTGCCGCTGTTGTCGCTTCAGCGCAGAGGAGGATGCTTTGCGCGGAGGGGCTGAGCTTTTGGAAGGGTCCGAGTGAGGTACATGTGGTGATTTACTTACTCGTGGGCTTTGCTGTTCTTTACCTGATTTATGCGTGCTTGCGGAGATGTATATGTGTGTTTTTTGGGGTGTAAGTTTCCTTGCGTGTGGCACATTGCGTGTCTGGGTGCTTGCGTGTGATATGATACGAGTGTGAGTTGTGTTTGCATGTGCTTATGATTGTTCTCTGATTGCGTGTGCTTGTATTTCTTGCCTTCACATCACATACATGTCATGTATGCACAACGCACATTGCCAAAGGATAGCTTACCATCGTCTGCATCATGGCCTTGTTCGCGCGTTTTCCCTTGAAAGAGGCCAAAACAACAGTTCCCTGACTCACTCACTGACCCTTTCCTGATCGTGTACTGCACGCCACGATGATAGCCCGCGTTATACAGCGGCACTATCCCCGAGCACTTCGCGCACATCGTCTCCCAGCACGGCGACCGTCCAGCTGTTATCGCGCGGTCTCCAACGCGTGGCGCCTCGGAAACCATACTCACGTATCATATGCTCGACCTGCTCTCCAACCGGCTCGCATCGTCGCTCGCAAGCCTGGGCGTGGCCAAGGGTGACCGCGTGGCCATCTCGCTAGGCAACACGGCCGAGTTCGCGGCCCTGACATACGCGTGCTATAAGCTCGGCGCTGTGCTCGTGCCGCTCAATCCAAGCTTCCAGGCCTTGCAGGTCGAAGCCGCGCTGCGTCATCTCGGGGCTGGGACTCTCATCATCGGAGCCGTTACGGACCTGGCGTACAGGCCCGGCCGGGGTCGCAGCAACGAGGCCCTCCTGGGAGAAGTTCTGGCGGGCCACAGTCTGAGGGTCTCCAGTGCGACGATCGAGACCGAGAGGATGCCAGCGCTGAAGAGGGTCATTGTGGTGGACAACCGCGTCAGCCACGAGGGCGTGCGGTTCGCGCTGGAAGAATGTACAGCGCTCATGCCGTATACATTGCTGCTGGAGGGCTCGGAACGCGGCGTCAAGCCCTCTCAGAGACTCGACGCGCATGAGACCATCAATATTCAGTTCACATCCGGCACAACATCAACGCCCAAGGCGGCGATGCTGACGCACCACTCCATTCTCAACAATGGGATATTTATAGCCCATCGGATGGGCCTGGACCCCCGGGACATGATGGTCGTGCCGCCGCCGCTGTTCCACTGCTTCGGGTGTGTCCTGGGGTACATGGCCACGGCGACCACCGGCGCGGCGATCCTATTCCCGAGCCCGGCATTCGACCCCGTTGCCACGCTCAAGATGTGCGTTGATCACAACGCCACGGGCCTGTACGGCGTGTCGACGATGCTCTCCGCTATTCTCGACGCGCTTGACAGCAGCACCGATAAGGACAAGGACGCAGCCGCGCCGGCACACCTCCGCAAGGGCATCGTTGCTGGTTCCTCTGTCCCCGAATGCCTCATGAAGACCATTTATGAGCGCCTGGGCCTCCGCGACCTCGTCATCTGCTATGGCATGACGGAAACAAGCCCCGTCAGCTGTATGACGGCCCCGTCGGATCCATTCCACCAGCGCTGCAGCACGGTCGGGAGACCCCTGCCGCATACTAGTGTCAAGATCGTGGATCCTCTCGATCGAGCCCGCGTTGTTCCTCTGGGGACGCGGGGGGAGTTGGCCGCGGCGGGGTATTTAGTCATGAAGGGGTACTTTGGGGACGAGGCCAAGACGGCGAATGTGCGTGTCGAGGAGGCAGATGTGTATGCTGAGGAAGCAGATACTATGCACGACGATGGCGCGGAACCTGCGTCTACGTCCACGTCGCCCAAAAACACGCACACCAAGACCAGCACCAAAAAAGAGGACGGCCCTGAAAAGAGCAGCAAGACCACCTGGCTCTACTCAGGCGACCAAGCCACCATGGACCAACACGGCTTCATCACCATCACAGGCCGCCTCAAAGATCTCATCATCCGCGCCGGCGAAAACATCTACCCCCTCGAAATAGAGAAATGCCTTCTCCAGCATCCAGGCATTGCGCAAGTCAGCGTTGTGGGTGTCCCGGATGAGCAGCTCGGGGAGGCTGTTGCTGCGTTTGTGATTCCGACTCGGGCATGGGGGACTGAGGCCGCAGATGCAGAGGCAGACATGGTGGGTGAGTCGCAGGATGGTGGTAGTGACGACACCGCGCGGCGGAGGGGAAATATCTTGACGGTGCGGGAGGTGCGGCATTGGGTTCGGAGGCGGCTTTCGAGTCATTTGGTGCCCAAATATGTGTTTTGGGTGGACGAGTTTCCGAAGACGGCGAGTGGGAAGGTTCAGAAGTTTGTGTTGAGGGAGTGGGTGGGGAGGGGGGAGGACGGAGTGAACCGTGGTCGTGGCCCGTGAGGGTCTCATGGGCCATGTCGAGGGGACGGGACGGGACGAAGTTGCAAGTTGCAATGTGAAGAATGTGAAGATGCGGGGATGCGAGGAGTTCCCGCTTGAGCAAACCAATACTTCATCGCCAATCCTCTTGTGTCCCGCAGCAGTAGTAATACGACGACGTCGTCCCTTTTATTCATGCTCCACTGGAAGAACCAGACAGAGAAATGTAAGGTATCTATCTGTGCCTGCTTCCACCTCTGTTTAACCCGACCAAAAGGTAAGGGGTGAGGTGAAAGGAAAGAGAAAAGGGGCCTGTGAGTCCTCAGATCCGACTACCTATACAGTTCTGCGCCTTTTAAAACAACGAATGCCAAAGGCAGAGTTTGGAAAGCAACATAGAAAGCGCAACGCAGAAAAAAAAAACATGAACCAGAAACGAGGAAGAGGAATAAAACAGAACAATCAACGTGATCGGCAATACCGGCTTCCCTTGAGCAAACTCCGGGCCATCGAAAAATGCAAGGCGTCAAGGCTCCAAGCCACCGTTTCCCTCCTCCATTTATATTTGTCCCATTCCATCCATACCCTAATCAACCTGCTTCTCACACCCAATGCGGCCGAGAAGTTCTTTTCGATCACTGTGCCCCGGCAAGCTGACGCCAGAGCTGCTGGCCTGTCGCCGCACACCAGTCCTACGCTCCCAGCTCCGAAGATCAATCTCATCGGCATCTACTTCCTCCTCCAGAGGTTCGGCCTCCTCGTAGACGTATTCGTCTTCTTCCTCGGCAGACTCGTCGTCACTACGAGAGTCCTGCGCTCCATCCCCGCGAATGACCTTCATGGCAACGCGGACAATCATGGTGAACCAGTAAATGGTGATACCTTGGAGGGTAAGTAGGGGTACCAAGAAGACCCATTTGACCGTCTCGTTGGCACACACTCGGCCGGTGGAGTTGATAAAAGGCTCGATAAGCCACATGACGCCTGGAGGCGAATCTTCAGGCCCTATCAGGTTGTCGTTTGGTCCTCTGAAGCATCCCACAGGCATGGTGACGAGCGTGTGGGCGTACACGGACCAGCAGACCATAACGTAGAGGACGTGACGGGCGACAAGCCATGCGAGCATGAATACCCCGAACATGACGTCGCAGATGGTGTTGTAGCCGGCATATTTGAGACACTTCGCAGCCTACGAGATTGTCAATGCTTATCAGGACAGATTTATATCAGTTTTGATTGGCTTTGTGTACGAACCGGCAGGAAAAGGTCTACCACGTCCATAATGACCAGAATCAGGTTGCCCACTCGAGTGTGGTGATAGCAGTAGCAGGACGAGATGAGAACGGTCGTGATAATGTGGTGACTGAACATTTGCCAGTGGTCCTTGCGGCGTTCTTCGATGTTGATGACAATGATTTGCTGCAGCCAGAATGCCCATTGCGCTAGAACGTAGCCCTTCATCTGCCAGTCCACTTCACGGTTCGGCCAGGTGGTCCACAGCTCGCGCATGTTGAGAAAGTAAGGCGAATTGCAGTAAATATACTGTAACAAACGAATTAGCCCGTCTTGTTTCTGCCGTCTGTTGCGACGCAGGGAAAGAGATGGATCATCTTACCATGCCCATTGTCCAGAATACGCTGTAGTATACGAGCAGCCAGGCTTGCTCTTTAAAGCGAATCTGATCCTTTTTCTTGGTCACACCCTGCATTCTCGCAAAAGGTGCCAGGACGTACTCCATGCAGCCTGCTCGCAAAAGCGTAAAAAGGATAATGCAAAAACTTATAAAGTAAGCATCTTCAAACCCAATCCCGTACTCGCCGGATCGATCATTGTAGTAGGCGAGCTGGAAGTATTTCTGCGTGTGTGATCGAGCTTTCGGGATCAAATTGTGGCAAAGAAATAGCAGAGCAAGAAGGTTGGCAGAGAGACCTAAACGATATCTCAGTTAGTTCATCACAATTGAAACAACAAGTACTGAGGCGCCAGGCGGCAAAGGCATCGCTTGTGGCAGCGCCAGCTGTTGCCCTGGATTGAGATGCTTATGTGTGTTATTTACATCCGCTGATTTGACATACTAATTTGATTTCTCACAAACCAACGGGTAAAGTGCTTCCATGTCCCATCCTCCTTGCGCTTCAGCCGTCGTACAAGGACGTGTTTGCCGTCGGAGCTCTGCATATAAATCGGGCCTTTAACACCAGAAGTTACTGTTCTAGGCTTATATTGAGATGGCGAAGATGCGCCTGTGATGCCGCCGTCTGGCGATCCGGTACAGTCGTTATCGCCCATGATGAGGATGGGAATTCCAGCGACAAGCGGGCCGCCGTCTCGGTGGAGGCACGAAATCGGAGGAGAAAAAAATAGAGGCCCCCGTATCTTCTGTGCCTGATTGTAGAAGGGCCGGACGTCGGCTTGTCGCGGGCGCCTATCTTTTCCGCAAGCTTGTCAATGACTCGACAATGTCGATTCAGAGCAGACAGGAATCAGTCAGTTGCAGACGAGGGATAGAATTGCGAAAGGAGGATAGTTCTGGAGATAGAGAACCGATTGGGAGGGGTGTTGTTGGTGGATCGCTCCGCCGTGCCCATGTAGCGGGCGGTGGACAAGGTGCAAGTTGCACGTATGTGCTCCGCAACGCGCACAAGAAAGTGGCTTTGTGATGAAAAATGCATCAAAGGGCCAGGGGGAGCAGAAGAAGGGGCAGGGTTCGAGAGGGGGCTGATGCGTGGCTGGTTGTGGTGGGGCCAGGAACTTCGGGACTTCGGGAAGCTTTTTTTGAGAGCTAAGCTACAAAAATACTTGACGGGGCCAACGTTCCGAATTGCAGCGTGACAAGATCATGAGAGTTTCAATGCCGAGGACGTGAACGGTCTAGGCCGGCCGCAAACATTGAGGATGCTGATGCGTTGTCGAAGGATGCGAAGGGTTTATGTATGCAGATGGGGAGAAGACGTGCGGGTTTACACCGTGTGTTAGGTAACTTCTCAGTATGTATGTACATGTGTACAACGCCGCTAACGCGTGGATAGAGTTTCAAGCTCGGCGCCATTTCAAAAGAATGCAGCTTAGGACCAACCACCTTAGGGCCCAGGCGAAATAAATAAAGCATTCCACAGCTCCTTCCACAGCTCCTATCAGCGGCAGTATCCCCCACGAGCTAGGTATGTATGTACACATGTACCCGCCAGGTACCTATCTGGTACGGAGATCCAGGATCGCGATGACAAACTCGCAGCCACTTCTATCTATTACTTCTATATACGCAGCAATACCGAACTTATTTGCGACGTCAGGCTTGTAATTGGAAGTACACACATTTGGCGAGATGAAGAGCATCGTGGCTCTGAGCTCAAGCGGCAGTACGGAGTATGCATGTACGTACGCGTTGCAACTTGCAGGCCCCAACCGACCCCTGCCTGATGCATCTTCCCCGCCAAAGCCCCGCTTGCCGTCTCCTTCCAAGAGGGACGCCCTGGAGTACCGTATATTTTGCCAGCTGCCTCAACGCTTAACCCGATTTGGACGTGGAAGTATTTCATACGAAATCATTGGTAACTGACAACTGTACCTCAAAGGTACTTCCTCTCATTCTTGACCATTGCACGCAATAGGTAATTTCACTCATACACCTACCCCTGGCTTCTCGAGGCAATTCATCACGACTTTATCTGTGTGAAAGATCTCGGTATAACTAGTGCGTAAAGATCCTTTTATCACTGATTATATTTTGACAACATTTCTCAGTTTTTTACGAACAACGGCGCATGGCACGCCGCCTCTCTTTGAGTTGGGGTCTCCTGGGAGGACGATGAGAAGACCCTGATTACCTAGTGAATTTCGGGACAATGTATGCAACTATAACGGGCGACATGTTGTCGTTCTTACAAGTTCAGTGTGCGATTTCGACTTCCCGGATGCCAAGTCCAGATCTGGGTCTGTCCAGCGCCGCCCTCAACAGAGCATTCACCCGTGCATGAAAACGCGACGAAATCACGTAAAGGGCATGAAACGGTATCAAAGAGCAGATCTGAGCCTTTTTTGGAAATGTTCATCTGTTGTAAATGGGCGTTGGATGGCTTTACAATGCATGACCCTCTGACGCTAGGCATCTTAAGGGTGCCTCTTGAGTCCTGATTGTGTCTGTAGAAACAGTGCATTTCTCTTCCAGCTCTCTGACGGCACCTTTCTAAATAGTCTTAGTAGATGCTTGATTCGGCCTCCAAGAACTATGTGATCAATTGTCGCAGACGTGGAGATTGAACGACGAAAATTGGTGAGAGCTGGATTTTTCGCACATATTTTTTTTTCTCGAAAAAGGCCACAAGTGCTCGGCTCACATATACATAGTGTGTTGGAACCGTAAGGTTTACTACACATAAATGAATAAAGGTTAACAAGCACTAGTGCATAAGCATCAAGGTATGGTCGTTCTGGTGATTGTCTTTGTTGTTATTGTCTTTGTACAAAAAGGGGAGGCCAGCTTTGTGGTGTTGTGCTCGCTGTGTGGGCCTATGCCTCCACAGGCGAGGCACGCAAACCAATCAGCGTGCAGTGCTCTGCACATTGCTGTCCTGCGATTCCAACATAGTGAGTGGGTGGGTTGTCCTTTATTAAAGGGTTTACCCACGAGTCACGAGTCACGACATCAGTCTTTGAAATTCTTCCGCGGGAGTGGAAACGACTTTCTGCGTCTTCTAGGAAAAGCCTTTCCTACCCTGTATCCCTTTTTCCTCGTTATGGCTGACGAATCATAAACCAGGTAATTGTCTCCACATCTCTCCACACGATGACACATCCGTTTCGTCACTCCGCCACCAATATGCCTCGACGACGCTGATGACGACCCATCGATCATCCTATAGTTTTACCAACCTAGCATACACTGCATCTTTACTTCACCATCCTATTCTCATAAGAGAACGCAGAGGGCTAAAAAAACATAGCCTGTCTCTCTTCTTTGATCAAGCAGTCAGCCAGCCAGCTCAACGACAGGTCGTCCATCACCCCCGATAGGCGTCATCATGGCCACCCCAAGCACCAACCCGAAATACCAGCCTGCGCTGCAGCACGATCCAGATAACGACTTCACTCACGCGCCGCCCGCCTACGCTGAGGGATCATCTCGACCCAGCGAGGAGCAGAGCCTCTTTGGACCGCCTCGCAGCAGCGAAGACAACCTCCCGGATGACTTTAAGGTTCGTTGGCCCATGATCCTGCCCGCGACGTGCGCAAAAGCGACGATACCGAGGCTGGTCCCCTTTGCGCTCGCCACTTCCTATACCTAGAACCATCTCCATGTCCATGAAAAAGTGATCTGAAAAGCTAACTGAAGTCACAGTTTGGCGGTTCCGTGGCCGAAGCAACCGTCGACATTCGCAACCAATTCGTCCGCAAAGTCTACACCATCCTCACACTGCAACTTCTCGCCACTGCGGCCGTCAGCTCCCTCACCTTCTTCAGCGACTCGTACCGTAACTGGATCCAAGCTCGTCCACTCCTCGTCTGGATTTCCGTACGCTGCCCCCCGTCTCCTCCACTTCTTTTCTCTCCCTCTTGATAGTCGCATCTCTCCGGTTCCAAGGAGAAACGAAAGCAAAACATACAAACGTACAAGAAGAGTACAACTCCCAAGACAAATTAACTAATCTTGATATAAACAGCTCATCGGAGCCATGATCTTCATGGGCCTCACCTACTGGAAACGCAAATCCTACCCCACAAACCTTCTCTTCCTCTCCCTCTTCACCTTCGCCGAAGCCTACTCCATCTCCGTCATCGTCTCCTTCTACAAAACCTCCATCGTTCTCAACGCTGTTATCCTCACCGCCGGAATCTTCATCTTCCTCACACTGTTTGCCTGCCAGACAAAATACGACTTCACGTCCTGGATGCCCTACCTCTTTGGTGCCCTATGGGCTCTTGTCCTCTTTGGCTTCATGGCCATGTTTTTCCCTTATAACTCTACGGCAGAGCTCATCTATGGGGGTGTCACGGCCTTGATCTTTAGTGCGTACATTTTGGTGGATACGCAGTTGGTTATGCGGCATCATCATGTGGAGGAGGAGATTGCGGCGGCGATTAGCCTCTATTTGGATATTATTAATCTGTTTTTGGCGATTTTGCGGATCCTCAATAGTCAGTCTAACAACTGATGGCTAGGTAGAACGCAGATATCAAGAAGGCTCGGATGTTGATAGGATCGATCAAGTGAGGAGAGCGCGGTCCGTGGGTGTTGACTTTGTTATGACGCAAAGGAACGTTGTGCGCCTGTTCAAGAAAGGGTGCAGAAATGATGATAGTGTCTTCTTGGAACCCGTGATGACTACTGTTTCTCATCGATGGATGAGCTTCTTTTCATAGCATGACCGGATGGATACTGCTGGGATTTGTTCTTTTCTTTCGTCCCTAGTGTCACTGCTTGTCTCCTAGAGTTAATAGTGTTTCTGCTGAACCCTCTCGCCACTGAAAAAAATTGAGCTTAAGTCATGGTTGATGTGCAATACGATGAAGCGCTTCTGGTATGGAAGCATGAATACCTACCAATTCATAGGGAGGAGGATATCTTATTTCAGTGTATTGTGTTCCGCGTCTAACATGGTTCAATATTTGCATTAAAGCTCACTAAGAGAAAACTAAGAGAACAAAACAAATTAAAAATCAAACCCGGCGACGCGGTACCAAGGCTAGGCTACAAACATATGCATTACCCATACAGCTCAAAGAGAACATCACGCCGGCTCTGCACTGCGATAGTATACGACAGCATGTCGACCATACGCCACGTCTCTTCTCGACCATTCCACCTCCGGCCACGCAGTATTACTTGCATCGGTTGCCTGCCGTCGCCTGCTCCCGCCAACAAAGAACCCCGACTCGAGGAACCATGACTAAATCGAAAGCACATGAGAAGGTCTTGTGTACCTGTACTCGGAATACCTGCAACACCAACTCTCGTCCTGTGTCATGTGGTAATTGGGTGCTCTCGTCCTCTGAATCATAGCCAGCTTTTTTTATGGGGAGGCGAAAAAAGCACAGCAGCGTGGCATAGAACAAGTGTGAAATCGACTCTTTTTGTGGATTGCGTTGCGGGTGGATCTTGGAAATATGTCGGTACTTGTGGTCTTCAGTCATGACAGGCAGGCGAGGAGGAAAAGACCGACGCCGACAGAGATAGTATCGAATAGACCAACGTCGTACATCTTTCTTTTTGTTTCAGGGTATCACTGAAAGACCTGCTGTTCTCCGAAGATTCGATTTAAGCTTCGTGATCACCATTGGCCTCGGTAGGCGGGCTCATAGTGGCGGCCGAAGCCTCTCGCTGCATGCGAGCCTCAATTTCTCGGAGCTGTGACTCGCGAGCCAGAAGCTCCTGTCGCTTTTCGTTGATCTCGCGCTGAACCTTGAGTTCGATTTCGCGCAGCTTCTCTTCTTCTCGTCGAAGTTGTTCCTCCTTGAGGCGGACCGACTGTGAGGCAAGATTCTCGGGGTTCATAGAGTTGTCCATGCTATAAGGCACGTCAGCATGGGGGTTCATATGCCGAAGACCATCGCGTAAATATCAAAAACCTACTTTCCAGTGGTGCCGTCCACACTCTTCGAGAGCTTCTCCGTACGGTAATTCTCATATAAGAAGTCGTGAGTAATTTCCTTGAGATCGGCTAAGTGGCTATGGAGAAGAGCAGATCGAATGGCCAGGAAGTCCGAGTGACGAGGGTTGTCAACCTCGACAACACCCCAAGGATACTGACGAGCGCGGACCTTGCGACCACCAATCTCAAGAATGTCTTCGGAGCCAACAATGGCAAAGGGCATGAGACCTCGGAGCTCAGCGTTCTCCTCAACAGTGTCCTCATCGTCTTCCTCAATGTCATAGGGAAAGTTGTATACGGGAATGCGGTAGTGCTCGATATCCTCCATGACAAGCTTCTTCGACTCGGCCAGCTCGGCGGGTGTTAGAGAGTCGGCACGTCCAATGACGGGGATAACGTTGCATCGGGGAGCGAGGCGCTTCATGAGCTCAATGTCGAGTTCTCGAAGACTGGATGAGACAAAAGGCATTAGTGAGGGTTGAAACATGCAAATGACGTGCACATTCAGTAGCGAGCACGTACCCATGACCAGTGGGGGTGATAAAGTAGAGCATGGCGTGGACACGGTTGTCCCTGAAGCGGGGGTTACGCTTAATGCGAGATTCTTCGGCCAAGATGTCATCGTATTGTCTCTCAAGGTATCCGACGATCTCTGAAAAGCTGTCGACAAGGTCAGCATCTCAAACAAAATGGACAGAATAATAGAACTTGAGGTAACTCACCTAGCTTCGTTGTCAATCTGATCTCCAAATCCAGGGGTGTCAACAATGGTCAATGAGATGCGAGTACCCTCCTCATCGAGTTCTAGCTCTGCCAGATACCATTTTCGTCAGTCGCGATGTTCCTTTTCATTAATGGTTGTTATTTCTCCTTCTCACGAGTCGCTATCGATCACGTACCGACGGTGACGGGCTTGATTTTGACACTGTCCTCGACGTGGGCGTCGGTGGGATCGTCGGCGTTCTTGTGCGTCAGGACATCCTTATTGCAAAGGGTGTTGACGAAGGTGGTGCGGCCTTTTTGAGCATGATTGATGTTAACACTGTATGCCAAGAATAATGCCATGCCGGGCAGCCTTTGTTGAACTTTGTATGAGGCATGTTCAGACGTGGCGAGTACGTACCAGTTCCCGAGGCACCGCAAACCATCAGACAGAATTGAATGCCCTTCTTGACATTCTTCTTTCGCCTAATCATCTTCTATGAATGGAGAAAGGCGTTAGCAAGTCATCACGACTTTCGTTTGATTCATGTAGAGCTGTATCAGCCATCCAGGAAGCAATTGTTCGACGTAGTAACAGGATTGCGGGCTGAACAGATATGCGTCTCAAGAATTTTGGCCTAGGAGCTTGCGAGGAAACACGTACGGTGGCGGAAGACGACATCTTGATGGAAGAGTAGAGTGATGAGATGCTAGCCCAGAGAAATGAACAACGACGACAAGAAGCGCCCGTTGACCAGAGTTAAGGGGATGGAGGAGGAGGCGGCTGCGTGCAGATTGCAGACAGATAGAGCAACTCGCTAGATGAGGAAAAGGAAGACGGGGAAGGGTGCGCTTGGAGATGGTGGACGGGGCTGCTGGACTAGTGGCTCAAAAATGGCGAGGCAAGGGGTGGAGGAGGAGCAGGAACGAGCACCGTTTCGTCCAATTCAAGACAGGCCACCGCACTGCAAAGGAGAAGCAGAGCACGGGGAGAGTGCAGCGGTTGGTACATGCGTCTGGGCTGGGGCGTGTATGGAGCTTGCCGTACCGACCGCCTAGCATTTGCCCGGCGGGTGCAGCGGTTACAACAAAACGGGCAACGGGCGACGGGCAACTGCCAATGGGGTTCGTCTCGGGCGGGAAAAGCCAATTTCAAGCCCTGCAGCAGCCAATCATCGCCCTTGGCAGACCTCCGTCAGTCACAAATCACAGCCACCCGCCCGTATTGCGCTGTGGTGGATCTGTGTCCATCTCCATTTTCATCTACCTGTAGTATGTACATTGTACGGAGTACATACACATCATCTCTCCTCCGTCTCTACAAACTCTGTCCATTGCCACGATGATGGTCATCTCTCGTGACTCGTGAGTCGTCAGAGCCGCTCGAGCCTCAGACGCAGCGATGACACACCTCCTAGAGCCCTAGAGCCGCTCGGCCTCACGCATGGCTCCGCTTTGGTGCACCGCGTGCCTGACAAGTCGACGACGACATTTGATGACTGTCGTTCAAGTTTCTACACATGGTGCGAACGGCTTCATCTTCCGAAGAGACCAATTTTCTCAGAAATGGCCGCCCCCTATGTGCACTTTGCAATGTGCCGCCACATGACGGTGAGCCGCCCGTTGCCACTGCTAAGCGCTCTCAACATTATACATGGTTATGAAGAGTCTTGGCCGCCAATTGACGGTAGAATGCGACGTGGACGTGTGACCTTCTTTGTCGACTCACTTCACAGCTCTCCGGGACGCGGTTGTTGTTGTTGTTGTTGAACTCGTTTCAAGGAATTGGTGAAGTTGATGCAATGCTTTCGGGAATGTTTGAGTCTCTCTTCTATTTCTGCAAGACATCGGCTGCATCGGCCACGACGTATTTTTTTTCGCGCTTCGATCACTGGTCAACCCCTGAGATGAGGCTGATGAAAAGGCGGCTGTCGAATTGTTGGAGGATCCCGGCGCCGCGCTAATCTGATTGGGCGAGCCCTGGGGGCACAAAGGTTTTTGGTGGCATCTTGATCACGTGCCCATGGCGTGGCAAAGGCACCAAGTTGAACCGACCTATGTACAACGCGCACTGTGCGTCATGGAGAGGCTAGAGCGCATCTTCATCTGGATGGTCATAAAGTTGGCTATTCCCCGAGACTAGCCCATAGTGTTGAAGGAGAAGATAAGTGCCTGACACATGATGTTGCGAGACCGGGTGTCCGCACGATTGGGAGCTGCTCTCCTTCATAAGCAAACTCTTGATGTGCCATCGCCGGCGCAACCAGTTGTCGTCTGCACCGCTCCTCAGATTACATACATACCTATCACGATTCACGAATCGACAAGCTGAGCTGTGACTTGAGCTGGACGTGGGCGGCTCGTGGGCAATTAGTTGACGTTAGTCGAAATAATACATAGACTGACTACCTATTTAGACACTCAAATACAATACCTACCTATACATACCTGAAGTGGTCAGTTACATGGCCAAATAGGCTAAGCTGGAATTGAAATCTGCCACTAGCCGCCCGAGCCAACTCAATCTGTAGACTTTGTCACGCGTTCGCTCTCATCTGATTCCGTGCTGCGCCATCTCGTCACCATCTCCACAAGGCACCCAACGACGAACGTCCTCGGTACCTGTTTATTGTTGGCATTTTGTCGTCACCGTCAGCCGCGAACAACCTCAAACGCATCGACGACCTCGTAGTATCCCACTTCTCGACTCGACGATTTCTTCGTGTCATCTCGCTCGGTTCTGTCGTCTGCCACTTCGCCGGGGATTGTTCCACCGGGTCTCGGCAGCCGCACGGCGTCGACCTCGACGATAACATCATCGTGCAGCAAGCCACTGTTCTACCTATCGCGCCCAGACTTCGCATCGCCATCGCGGATATCCCACTTCGAGATGCCTCATCACTAGAGGCAAATCGCTTCGCCGGCTTCCCCCACATTCTCTCCTCTCCGGCGCTTGTAACGCAAAGCAAGACATCTCGCTTTCTTTCCTTTGTTCCACACTCACCCGCCGTCATCGCCAAAGTGTGCTTCTTACCCGCGCCGGTCGATTCGCTACCTTCAACGGCCTTTTTACAACGACAGGTTCTCCACGTTTGCATTATGAATGTCCGTCCGCCTATAGAGTCGTCGATCCCAACGGCTGTGCTTTCAGTGGCGTTCAACAGTGATAGCAGCTGCTTTGCTGTGGGGTTAGAGTCGGGGATATGCAGTATGTTGCCATTTAACATGCCTATGCCGCTTACCGTGTGTTAGTCTTATATCTTCTCTCTTTCTAAAACAACGTGTCTTGCAGTATTTCACACAAAGTCATGCTTGATGAAGGCATCAAGAGGTACGTAATGCGAAAGTGAAGTAGGAGATCGCGGATTGTCATAGTGCCATGTTCAAAGCCAACATTTGCATTTAGACTTCAACGCCGGTATAGGCCTCGTCCGGATGATGGGCATGACAAACTATCTCGCCCTGGTCGGTGGCGGTAAATCACCAAAATTCGCCATGAACAAGGTTCGTCGACTCGACCTGAATGTTGTCTACGCACCACTCAGAATACCCCAGGGCGTCCTATCTTTTCTCAGACCACTGACACACTCCAACTAGGCCGTAATCTGGGACGACATGAAGGGAAAGATTGCTTTAGAAATCACAGCCGTCAGCCCCATCCGCGGCGTCCAACTCGGCCGCGAGCGCATCATCGTCATCCTCCAAAACAGCGTCCGGGTGTACTCATTCTCCAAACCCCCCAAACTGCTCCACGTCTACGAGACGGCGGAAAACCTACTCGGCCTATGCTCCCTGTCACACAAGCAACTCGCCTTTCCTGGAAGAACCCCTGGCCAGATCCAGCTCGTCGAGCTTGCCACGGGCAATGTCAGCATCATTCCCGCGCATTCCTCTGCCCTGAAAGCCCTACAGCTAAGCCCGGACGGAGACCTTCTCGCCACGGCCAGCGAAACCGGGACCTTGATTCGGGTGTATTCGACGACCAACTGCGCTCGAATAGCAGAGCTGCGGAGGGGAATCGATCCTGCTACGGTATTCTCTCTCGCGTTTTCTCCCTCTGGGACGATGCTGGCATGTACATCCGACAAATCAACTCTTCATATATTCGATATCCCCAACGCAAAGCGCCCACCAATGCAGCGCGCTCAACACGTTCGAACCGGTGAGGCGGTTCACACAGGGGGGAAATGGGGCATCCTAGGCCGGCTCCCGATGATGCCTCGCATGTTCTCCGACGTGTACTCCTTCACGTCTGTGCCGTTCGAAGCCGGTGACGAGACCATGATTGGGGGGATTCCCTTTTCAGAAGGGACCGTGCTGGGGACGACGCGTCCCGCAAAGGGCATCATCGGCTGGACCGGCGAGGATAGTATTGCGGTCGTGGGAGCGGGGGGGGATGCCCGGTGGGAGAAGTTTACTATTGTGGACGCAGGGAACGGAAAGCGCGTTTGTGTGAGGGAGGGATGGAAACGATATCTGGGCAGCACTTGAGGTTTGACGATCTGGTGCCTCTTGTAATTGGATACGGTGATTGTTCAAAGAGATTGCATACCATTTGGGAGATATAGGGCGTTTTCTTTTCTTTCCTTTCCTTCGTCTATTCTCTTTATTTTTCTCTCATCTCTGTTCGTTCTTCCTGAGTAGCGTTCCTCTTGTCTTCTTCTTCTTGTACGATGTTCATAACTTTTTGTTGGGTAAGGCGCTGATTTGTCTTCTATACCAATACCAAATACCGCAATATATCAATACCCAGGCCACTTCCAGTCCCAATATCAATGTCGATGCCGTACTATGAATGCACATGATGAAAGCTGCAACGTCACCTTTTTTTTCGCTTGACGATGCATACCTAATAAGTGATAAGCGTAACTACTCCCTACGACGTCTCGGGGACCTACTCCGACTTGTAGCTTGACTCCGACTCCGACTCCGGCTCTGACGCCTGTCATGGTCTCGTCTCGACCTTTTCGGCCGTGACTCGTTGGACCTAGTACGTTCACGCCTCCTTCCGTCACTGCTCCGGTCACGGCCGCGGTTGCGGTTGCGGCTTCGATCTCGATCTCGGTCGCTATCATGCCCCTGTCTGCCCTTCCGCCGCTCTCTGTCATCATCATCGTCTGGATGCCGTCGTTCTCTCCGTCTGTCATCGCGAGCTTCCCCATCCTTATGAATGTGCGACTCGCGGTCCCTATTTTTACCCCTCCTTCGATCTTTGTCCCCGTCTCTTTTCTCATCCCTATCCGAATCCCGATGTCTTCGCCGTCTGTCACTCTCTCCCGGTGATGCATCCCTCCTCCGATGCGACCTATGCCCATGGCCATGACTGTGCTTCTTCTTCTCCTTCCGCTCTGCATGCTTCCTCGCCTCCTGGACCTCCTTCTTCTTCTCCTCCACCAGAAATGCTTTGATCGGGTCATCTTCATCGTGATCGCGTATCAAGTCGGCTAATTCCTTCTCTTCTGGCAGTATCCGTCGCCGCCGCCGCCGCCGCCACGAATCGCCTTCCTCCCCACTCTCGTCCTTCTCTTCATCCTCAGACTCCTTCAGTTTCCCTTCCTTGCGCATCATAGTCTCCCAGCTGACGTCAAACTCGGCCGGGTCCTCATCGTCCCTCGCCTTGTACCTCGCATGGTCCACGATGATGATCCGTCCTCCGACGTCGGCGCCACCCAGATTATCCACAGCCAGGTCAGTGCTGCGCTGATCTTCGTATTTGAGCCAGCCGAAGCCTTTCGATTTGCCCGTCTCCTTGTCGCGAGCGAGTTTGAGGAATGTCGGGTCGCCGAACTGTGAGAAGATGGTGATGACATCGCCCTCGGTTAGTTCGTAGGGAAGGCCGCCGAAGTAGATGAAGGCGGTGTCGCGGTAGTCAGTGTGCCATGATCCTTCCGGGGTTCTGTGAAAAGTAGATGTTAGTGGCAGGCTATACTCGGGGCTTCTTTTGAAAAGCCAACAGATGACGGGGAGAAGCCCAGGATAACGTACATTCCATTTTCTATTTCCCTCTTGTTGAGTTCCTGGATGGCTCTAATTTTGTCCATGGCGTGTCGTGTGGTCTGCACTGGCTTTGGACAGCGACAGATTCTGATGACGAGGCTGTGCTTGAGCTTGAGAAAGCTGTCCAGGTCGACCAAGAAGATCGGGTCCTGCAACTTGCAAGGCTGTGGCGTTCGGTACAGATGTGGGGCGCGGCTGCTGCGTCACAGTGCGTCACAGTGTTAAGTGCTTTACCCCGGACTACCGAGCATTGCAAAGCCCATTGGCTGTTTACATGGATTTAAGCGGGCCCATCGAACGCCCCCAAGTTGCAGCCCGTCAAGCTCCAAAGAAGGCCAATGTCGCGGGACGCGAGCGACTGCCGAAGGGGAAAACCTAGCCATTGAAAACTGTCCTGTCCGCCATCGAGGAGAAGAAGCAGTGCGCATGGGAAGCCAGCCGTCGTTGCTTTTCGGATACGATATTCTGCACCCTGTCGATCCGCAAGCCGCGATGCCTCGACCGTAACGCGTGGACCTATCCGAGCTCAGAACCCCTATTCCTTGGCATCAGTGATCACCACGACGATTCCTTTCGACCGCGCATACGCCAAAACGAGCTTTTCGAGCCGATCCATAGCGCGACTCTCCCACACAACCCCATTGCACTGGCTGAGAGGGACGCTGAAGAGCTCAGACTCGACAGCTGAATTCTCGTCCCCCGGCAGGTACTGAAACAAGGGGAACACCATCGCCATCCTGCAACGCGGTCATGGCAGGCGGAACCGACCGCATGTCCATGTACACCTCGGGCTCAGGGGAAACAGAGGCTCGAAATGGCGAACAGAAGAAGAACCTGTGGACGTCTATGCTGGAATCTGTCTCCAGTGGAAAGCGCCTACCGGAAAAGAATTTACTCGTGCTAGGTAAACATGGCCTTTCTCGATATTCCACGCCCCTGGCTCTCATTCCCATTGAACAGAAAGAAGACGAAAAGAGGAACGAAGCAGAGAGCAGGGGCCCATATTTATGGAATGCTAATTGTTGGGACATCCCCCCTCCAAGGCGGTACCCCTGAGACGCAGCGGGAGTTTATCGAATCACTATCCAACTCGGAAGGAAGACGCACCTTTGAGCGACAGAAGATACCTCCGGTCGCGAATAATTTTGCCTTGGGCTATACATACTACGACGTGTTGGACGCCGACCAAGATGGTGCGTATTTGCTCCTGCGAGAGAGTGTCGTGCTCCGACGAGTTCTTGATGCGACTCTAACACACGCCTAGATACCCTGGCTCGAGTATCACTCTACTTATTATCACAACCGTCAAGCGAGTTCGCCTCGCTTATTTCGCCGCTCCTTACTGCCCAGACGGTTCCTCACACAGCCATCATCATCCTGCTGGACTGGGCGCAACCGCATCTATGGCTTCGCCAGGTCTGGACATGGATCCAGGTCTTGGAGAAGGTCATGAGCCAGGTGAATTCCGAGTCGCGCAACGAAATGGAGGATATTATGACCAAGTGGAAAGAGCGCGGCCGGGGAGGTGCTTCTCTGAATTTGGATGGCACGCCGACAGCCGCGGGAACGAGCGGCGACGGCGATGGACTGTTGCCTTTGGGACCGGGAGAATGGTCTGAGCCATTGGGACTTCCGTTGTGTGTCGTCTGTCAAAACGTGAGTATACAGGCGTGTTGCGCTTGTAAAACTATGTGATTCACCGAACCATGAGGTACTAACTGCTTTGCCATTCTTGATGTCTTGTTCAGGCGCAAAAAATGGAATTCCTTGAGAAGAACAAAGGCTGGAGAGAACCAGATTTTGATACCGTTCTGCAATACCTACGCACAATACTCCTCCGACGTATGTTTTGCGAAATATTTGCATCCCTTTATTACGCACCCATGTTGGAGCACTTCAGGTCTCAAGACCTCGAGAGCTAGGTTGAAGATTCAACCTCCAATTACAAATCTCAGGTTCAAGAACGACTGACTTACTCACAAACTTGCACTCACAGACGGCGCCTCCCTCATCTATACCTCTCAAAACTCTCCCTCCCAGCTTCCCACCCTCGTCCACTCTATCCTCGGAATCACCTCTCTATTGAAGCGCCAACCTCTCAAGCACAACGTCATCGACCGCGATAAGATCGTGGTCGCTCCCAATTGGGACTCATGGGGCAAGATTCGCATTCTCGGCGGCAATTTTGACGCGGAGGTCATCTCCCGAGGCTGGGAAGAAGACATCAAGCTCCCACCGGGTTCCAACCCGGGTGTACCCGAGGCAGAGTCGCCTCTTGAGGACGATGTCGGCAACGACGGCCACGAGAACGACAGCGCTCAACCAGCGACACCTATCTACAACGCGCTCAGCGCCATCGTACAGTACGAAGAATGGTGTCACGATCCCAACAGCGGCGGCATAGCCGTCGTGGAAAGCGCCATGAACGACGGCAAGGCTGTAGGCGTCGACAGCGAGGACCCTCAGGTCTTTTTGGAGAAGCAGCTCAAGATCCTCGAGGCCTTCAAGAGCAAGATTCCCGAGAAGAATGTCCCCAAAGGCGACCTGTCTTCTTCGCGGCGAGCAGAATTGCCAGAACCGGAAAAGAGCGTCAATGATCACATTGGACCCGTGCAGTTCAACATGGGTGGTATACAGGTGAACGCTGATGACATGCTCCAGCGACTCAAGGTTTGTTTTTCCTCAAGCATGCCAAAGATGCCCAGTACTTTTCGCCGCCACGATTATACGCTCTAACCTGTTCGTAGGACCGAAACGCCCATGTACCCTCCACAGAGGACGAGTATCCACCAGACGAAGAAGACGAAGATACGCCAGACGTGATGGGCAAGAACTTTGACAACGAGCAGCTGCAGAGTTTTTTCAGTAACTTGATGAATAGGACGGCGGGGGCAGCTGATGGGCCTAGATCATGATACAATGACCACAGCATTGTAAAAGGGGTCACACGCATTGCAACATAGGGGATATGACCTTTTTTTTTTTGTGAGTGTCTGTGTGTCCTTAGTCCTCCTCTCGAAGTAGAGACCAGGGGGGAATCATGTCCAAATTTTGTTGTTCCACCGACTAGCAAAAATCCAGGGGAGCTGCAGTACATATGTAGTAGTGTTTTCCTCCGCAGATTAGATACCCGCGATGGATGAAAACGGTGCTGAAATTAAAGGAATAACCGAACGACTATTGTAATGAACATCTGAGACAACGCCATGGGGCATTCTTAAACTGCCGCTGCACTATTATGTACACTCGATCCATCCATTGCTCTCTGGCTTTCCGGGGCACTGGGTCACTTGTGAGTAACTCAACCGCGCAATGGCGACATCAACAACATTCCGGGAAGCATCCACGAGTACCGCAGTTTTTTGGTTCCAAAGGCGTGTGACGTGCGAAAGGCCAAGTGTGGAGTAGGCTTCATCTTTATACAGACTGCTAAAGCGGAGGAGATTCGCCGCGGTGACGGCATTGACGGATGGAAGGGACCTATCCATGCCTTCTTTCAGGCGGAGGACACTGTGCGGCAGTGTCGAGGTGGTGGAGAAGAAGCCATCGTTTTGGCGGTCGTAGAAGAGCCTAGCTGAAGCTTTTATGGCGGAGGTGCGTTAGCTTGGGGGTCTGGTGGAAAACTGCGCGACTGCGAAAGACATTCATACAATGAGGCACAATACATACATACATACATGCATACATACATATATATATAACTAGTTATACATATAATGTGTGTGCATGTGTGTGTGCTGGAAGAATAAAAGAAGGGATCCAAAATGGGGGAAACGGGAGACGTAAATAGAGAAAGAAAGAAGTACTTTGAATCTCATGGGCAAATTCAGCCCAATGGCACCCCGTGGCATTCAAGTCTTTGAGGTCCAAAAGCCCGCTAATGAGATATGGCATAGTCATCGGCAAAGCCCTTGGTGGTGGTCTCAACGGTGCCGCGATCCCCGTTCCGACTGTTCTCCGACAGTCTACGCAGGATCCTGGTCCACGGTGACCAAAGCTTGTCCTTGATAAATTTGGCGACCGTTGGGGCCAGATTGAGGCATTTTCGGCTCATGGTCACGTCAGTTTTCTTGAGAGAAGTGTAGGCAATGCTTAGGGCCGTCCCCGGCCGAGATAGTGAGGCCGTTCCAGGAAGTGATTACCTTTGCGACGTAGTCGGGGCTGTGATTTCCGTTCACCCAGTATTGGGGCGTTAGTAAATTCGAGGATGCAGCCCAGCTGACCTTGCGAGAGGAGATGCCGCGCGACTAGCAAAATAGGACGGCGGGTGCGATCATAGTACTAGTGGTCACTGGTCAGGCATCGTCAAGGTGATGTAACGTGGAGGAAGAGATTCTTTTCTTTGTAAATGCCTGTGCGTCTTGCATCCGTTCAAAGGTAGAAGGTAAGCACCAAGTGGATGATGTCCAATTTCTGGTTCTTCCACCGACAAGCACAAAAAGCGGGTGCTACAGTACAGGAGTAGCTGTTTACCCATAGACGAGTTTCGATGCTGAAAACAACTGGACAAGATATTGCACCTCTTGTGTTGAAGATCTGAGACACGTCATGTTGCATTCTTAAATGGTCGTTACATATAGTCCATTCATTGTCATGCCGCGATGCGCCGAATGCATTCTCAAGAAAGGCATCGCTATACAAAATGAGTGTCATGACGGAAAATGTCCGTCTTCCGGTCGCGGTGCGGGTAGCTGAAAACAGGTAAAGCAGATGTCTCCTCCATTGAATACATGACGATCAAGTTTCATCCAGAATGAGATAAGAAAAAAGAAAAAAAAAAGAAAGAGAAGAGCGCTGCTGGAACAGGGACCTTGACCTGGGAGCATAACCTGCTAGCATACCTTCTGTCACGTTTCCTCGAGTGCCTCATCTTCCGGCTCTCCGGGCGCGGATATTGCATCCTTCATGTATCCCAGCCGCGCCATCACGAGCACCATCAGCATGCTAGGATACAGCCACGGGTACTGCAGGATTTCGGCCTCAAAGGCGTTGATCGTGCCGTTCGCCAGCGCGGCGTAGGAATCATCCTGCAGCAGAACACTTAGGTGGAAGAGATTCGCCGCAGCGACGGCATTGACGGACGGGAGGGATCCGTCCATGCCCTCTTTGAGGCGGAGGACATTGAGAGGCACTCCGGGGGCACTGGAGAAGAAGCCGCCGTCTTTGGGGTCGTGGAAGCGGCTGATAAAGACTTCTGGAGCGGGAGATGCGTTAGTTCGTGGTGGGGGTTTTAAGCCTGCAAGAAGACGGACAACAAACGATATATAATAGATATGTGTGTGTGTGTGTTGTATGTGCACGAGCAAAAAGCGCTACAAAAAAAAGGCAGGGCGCAGCAAAGGAAGCGTGCGCGCGGTGAAAACACAAGCAATTAAAAAGGCAATGGCCCAGATGAAGGCGCCATAGACAGATAAAGAGAGATGCAGAAGAATTTACCTTGAAGTTCAATCGCAAAATCAAGCAGCGATTCCTTGCCCGTCTCGCCAAAGAGATGCAAGATACCGTCAATGAGATATACATAGTCGTCGGCAAAGCCCTCAAAGTTGGAGCGACGACAGCACCACATCCTAAACAGGGTCTTGGTCACTGGTGAGAAGAGCTTGGCCATGATAAAGTCAGCGATCCTTAGAGCGCCATCGAGGTATCTTTTGCTTTTAGCTACGTCGATATCCTTGAGAGCGACGTGGGCCTTTGTGAGGGCCGAGATGGCGAGACCATTCCAGGACGTGATGGCCGTGTGGCAGTAGCAGGGCGGCTCGCGGTCCCTTTGCAGGTCACGTCGGTCTCTGAGCTTCTTTCGGGCGGTACGGATGTACGCCTGCACGGTCTCCAGGGGTAGATCAAACTCGTGGCTGAGCTGTTCAGGGGTCTTGACAACTCGTAGTATGTTCTTCTTGATTTTATCGTCGTAGGGGTCGTACTCCTCGGGAACGTTGCCCTCTTTGCGGACGTCCCAGTGGGCAGCGACGACTTGGCTCATTTGCTGATCCTGGCCAGATGAATTGATGACGGAGTCGAACTCGCGCCGAGTCCAGAGGTAGTAGGCACCTTCTTTCAGTCCAAAGGTCCTTGCCAAGTTATCCTCGGAGACGGCCGATTCGCTTGAGGCGAGGCCGCCGTTATCCAAAGCGAAGAAGTCCGGGGCGATTAGATAGTCTGCCAGTTCAACGACCGTGTCGAGGAACTCGCTCTCAGTTGTCCCGCCAGCGTACCGCCATGCGCTGACGTACAGACTCAGCAATAGAGCGTTGTCGGCAAGGAGCTTCTCGAACAGAGGGATACTCCAATCCCGCGTCATGGAGCAACGACTAAAGCCCGCCCCTAGTTGATCGTACAGAGCGCTGCCTCGAAGCTTGCGTAGCGTCTGAACAGCCATGTTGGCGGCGCGTTTGCATTCCGCCTCTCCGACTACGTCCCTCACGGCCGAGGGCGCATCGTTGAGGTAGAGTAAGAACGCTAATTTGGGGGGCGTCGGGAACTTGGGTGCGAGGCCAAACCCGCCGTACACAGGATCGAACGTCTTGGCGATGTGAGTATACGCCTCTTCCAGCTGGTCCAGGTCGAGCTCACTAGACAAGCCAGCGCTCTTTTCTCCAGCTACACCTCCTGGGGTTTCACTAAGAGAACTTGTGGCGCTAAGAAGCAAGTTGTCGTGACGCGTTGCTCCTGTTGTGGCTCGGATGTCCGCGATACCCTCCGCAGTGAATATTCGCAACTTGCCCAGAATCTCTGATGCCTCGGCGCGACATTTTGCCTCTTGTTCGTCCCAGATGTCTCGAACTCTTTTGAAGATGGCCAAAGAATCTAGAGCCTCTTCCTCGGTCTCGGTCCCAGCCCCGACTCGTCGAGAGACGCCGGGGCCAGGCCAGTACGTGCCCCCAAAGACAGGTTCCATGTCGGGAGTGACAAATACGTTCAACGGCCAGCCACCCGCACTACTCACCGCTGATAGGTAGTTCATGTAGACGGTTTCAATGTCGGGCCTTTCATCTCGATCCACAATGACGGGGACAAAGGATTCGTTCAAGACGTCGGCGCATTCGTCGTTCATGAATGTCTCGTACAGCATGAGCCGGCAGTCTGTGTCCCGACCAGTCAGTACCCGGTTCAGTCTATGTAATGCGCACTCATTGCAGAGGCCTCCGTTGCCAGACAAGGCCGAGAACATACAGTTACATGCCGCATACCCAATGTGCAGGAAAAGGAGCTTGTTGTTTTGTCTCGCCCACTCGATGGTTTCCGGAGTCAGACGCTGCCATTCGACAGGACTAGTTTCCGCAGAGTCCACGAAAGAAGTGTGGCAGTAAGGGCCTTCAAATATCGCGGCATGTCGTTCGCTCGCGGTCTCTGAAATGTCGCTCGCGGTATTCGAATTGTCGCTTGCGCGTTCTTCCTCTTTCGCCGACGGGTCGTATGTAGGTATCGCCATCGCAGAGAGGAGATGCGAGGAGGTGGCACAGGCAAGTTGGAAGCGAGAAAACTATTCGTGATACCGCTGCTGTCACATATGCAACAAAGACGGATGTTCTGGCAGCTATATGTAGCCACCACTACCTACTGTAGTACCTACTTCAAACTTGGGGAGGTAGACGGAAGTAAATCCCCGGGGGAAGTTGACACGGCTCTTCGGGCTAAAGGTGTTGCGCTCGGGGTTTCAAGGTGAGAGTCGACAAGTAACTCCCCGATTGAGTCGATTTATGTAGGCAGATAACTTGCCATGTGTCACCTAAACCCTAAAATTATTGTCCTAACCTGTCTCACTGGGTCGCGCGCGGGATGAAGAAGGCCTTTGTCGTCGACGCGATGATGACGGAACATTGCGGGGTTGGGCCGTTATCGAATCAGCGAGCCGTCGCTATCCACCGCGAGAGAGCCACTCTGTACAGGCATTGTATCTGAGGTACCTACCTACCCAATTAGGATGCTGGATAAGTACATTTTGGGATGATTGTTTTGGCGCGTGGGGATTTGGTGTTTTATCATTCTTTTTCTGTCGTCCAATTGCCTGACGCTGTCCAGTACATACACTTTTCTTGACGCCGGAGACGACGAAAGGAAAAAGAAGACAGGTCGAGTATCAAAATGTGACAATGACGTAGCACTGAGCAGTGCTCTTCGGGCAACCTTGAAGTCGCAGAGCACACGGGGGTAGTCTGGGATACGGGAATACCTACGTGGCCGAGCAGGTGCAGCAGGGGTATATAACCAGGAATAACTTCTCCATATTACGGAGTTGGACCTTCCAAGCGAACTAATTTCTTGCCTTTTACCAGAGATTACCGTGGAATGGCCAAAGTTACTCCGTTGCAAACAATCTTTGGAAACCATCAGTTCGACTCCGGTCGAGGCCACTTTTTATCTTTTTTTCTACTCCACATCTCCTAAGCTCAACACTTAGTTAGGTACGTGATAACGTGCAAACGTGCCTTTCATATCTGAAAGCAAAAATAGAAAGATTGATGTTTTAACTTTTGACCATGTAACTGGTCCTATTGCACGCGAATGTGCTCCAATTATGTGCTTCGTCTGGTAAATTGCTATCGCGGGCAATTGCCACCCCCCGCCGCAGCGCGTAGGCCTATCGCCGCATTTGCATTGTTTCAACTTAAAATCCAACTTTTATCAAGAGGATATGCACCAACATTATTCACTTCTTATTCTACTCTGTACTAGTCTGAAGACATCGTATGGTGCGAAAACGTCCGTCCTCGACCAATATCTGCTCTGGCTCTCACTTGAGCCATATTGTTGCATGCCTACAGAGTATGGTATGTACATGTGTTTGCTATCATCCTGGGTGAACCCTGCCTGCCCTGAGCTGTTTGTTGTCCGCGATGAACGGAATTACGGCCGTGCCGTCGAATGACTCAATGAGTCAAGAGTCAGCATGACCGCCGCCGCTGTCAAACCTTTTCTACATCTCGTTCACCTTCATCTTCCAAGACTCCAGTTGCAAAAATCACAACACGAATCTGTCAGATTACGAAAGAAACAGGACACCTTTGCCGGGACTCTCTATTTCCCTTTCTCTTTGATGCAAGCCCCACTGGATGCTCTCATCTTCATCTGGCATCATCGCGTTGGCACGTTGGCTATGAGACGGGGATCACGTCCGGACTTCCATCTCACTATTTAAGTCACCGGACGATCCATCACCCTAGCCCAGATGCCCGCTGAGCCCATTCTACTGGACGGCAGGACCGGCGAAGGCGGCGGCCAGCTCGTCCGCGTGGCATGTGCTCTCGCAGCACTGACCTGTCAGTCCGTCACGATTCACCATGTCCGTGGAAACCGTGGAGGCGATCGAGGAGGCGGTACGTGTAGATGTCCATGCGCACCCGGAGCACCCACAGCTCTGAGCTACGGAAATAATAGGCTATGTACTAGAGGAAAAGATGATCTGACACACACGCTCAACAGGCCTCAAGGCACAGCACGTTACTTCCCTAGCCTGGCTCGCCAAAGTCACAGACGCGCAAGTCCAAGGACTCGATATCGGATCCAAAATTGTGACGTTTTGGCCTAAGCGCCCCCCCGCAAACCTATCCCCGAGAAGCTTCAAGATTGAACCCGAAACAGATGCTTCGAGCGCGCTTCTCGTCTTGCAGGCTATACTTCCGTACGTGCTGTTCGCGAGTAACGCGAACAACGAACCCGTAGGGCTGGATATATATGGCGGGACCAACGTCTCTTGGTCGCTCAGTTACGAGTACTTTGATCAGGTGCTCATGCCGGTCCTCGAAGAGCGCTTTGGACTCTGTGTGCGGCGGGAATTGAAGGCACGAGGCTGGAGCATGGGGCCACGATCGAGGGGACATATTGCGCTGGTAGTGCAGCCTATTCGTAAAGGGGAATCGCTGAAGTTCGTGCCCTGGCCGTCGCATACCTATCCGTCTTCGTATCGGGTGTGCAAGATCGATATAAGCATCATTGTCCCTCAGTCGGCTCATGAGGTGGTTCAGGCTGAGCTTGTTCGATTGCTGGCGGAGCTGTATCCCGGATCAGAGACCCAGGTGAAGCTGATGGAAGACTCGGGCCACAACTCGCGATGGTCCATTCTACTCGTTGCGCACTCGCAGGACGGGGTTCGATGGGGACGGGACACGCTCTTTTCTATGCCTAAGCCAGAGAAACTCAAGTCTACTTGGCAGGAGTTCGCACAATCTGCGTGTGCGCGGCTCTGCAAAAAGCTGCATGCGGAGACTTCCCAGGCGGGCGCGGTGGACGAGTTTCTTCAGGATCAGCTGATTGTTCTGCAGGTTCTCGCGGAAGGCGTGTCGACATTTCCGCGAGGCGGGCCCTGGAGGAGCGAGGATGACATGCTGGTTGAGAAGCTGGGGAAGTTGGAGGTTAATAAGGAGGGGCCGGAGATGCAAAGGGAGAAGACGACCCGGCCGTTTGGAAATGGGTCTACGCACACGACAACGGCGAGGTGGGTGGCCAGTAAACTGTTGCCTGGGGCTGAGTTTTATCACGAAGGTGATGTGGTCCAGGGAGTAGGCCTTTCTGTGTAACGTAGAGATGTTGTTCTTGTTAGTTGGTCAAACTTTGTACTGGCAGGCGATTCAATTTCATCCCGCCCTTCCTGTACTGCAAGGCATTGCAAGTGTCAATTAAACGTCTGCACAAAGTTGGCGACGATTCGAGGACTTTGAATGCAGCCAGAATTTCGAGGACGGAGAAATGGGCGAAGTAGAGGACCCACTTGTGCTGCCAGCCGAGTTCCAGTTGGCTGCGAGTTGCCCTGCCAGAATGAGAGCCGCTCAGCCAACAAAGACCAGCCAATCAGATGCAGCTCTTGCCGTTGCTGATTTGCGCGCTGCAGTTTACGGCCAAGTTTTGGTCTCTGACGACCGCCCTCCAACGTTGCTGCCGCATTAGATCTTTTCAGCGTCCTCGACATCGAACACACCACTTCAACCGCGTGCCTCATCAAATCTTCCCAGAGCCTTCTTCTTGCCTTATCATGGCTCCACTCATTCTGCATAACGTCCCCGATGACGAGTGTTACGTCGGCGATGACGGTGTTAGGCGACCATACGCTATGTATTTCAACCAGTTCGTCGTCAACCTCTCCTCTCCGTCCGAGCCGCTCTCACAGCAGGCCCTTTTCTCTCGTCTTCTCCCTATACTATTCATCAAAACGAACACGTTTTAACGCTATATCTTCCAGTCACGAAGGCCACACCGGAAGCATGAGGACACGGCGCAGCATGGCAGAGTCCGGCTCCTTTGGCAAATCCACGAAGCGGTCTCGATCAAGGACCATCACAGCACCCTCGCGCACCCGCGAGGCTCCGACATACACTGTCGCAGACAAGATCTTTGGCGAATGGGTCTCGAGTCAACCTTCCAAGGCCCCTCCGGCTGCAGCTTATCCGCGCAAAAGCGGCGGCTCGATGCATGACAAGGCGGTCGCTCGTGAAAAGGCAGCCGCTCGGCGGCTCATCCCGTTAACCCCCGTCGAGATCATCCTCCGCGGCTACCGCTCCCCCTCGCAGCAATACGCCTCCATTGCGCGGTACGAAGAACTCGCGGGCGCTATTCTGGAGGACTACCCGCGCAACCCACCGCTCGCGCAACGACGGTACAAGTCGGAGTTGCGCGATAGCGCTATCACGCGCACTCGACAACTCAACGCTGAACAGCGAAGTCGGGTCAACCACGCCGCCGGCGGTGTGCATTGGGTAAAAGTGACGTTCGACAGCGCTGAGGCCGCCGAGGCAGCCATATCCGCGAGCCCTCAGCGAGTCCTCGGTTGTCTGGTTCATGCGGAGCTCTACAGGGGCTATCCACCTTCCAAGGACGAAGCATGCCCGGACTTGGAAATCCTCCTGAACGTGGTGGATGAGCCCTCCAAGAGCATACCGGCGACCAGGCCCGCTCGTGGTCCCAACGATCATCGAAAAGGCGTCAGTGGCAGCGGTATGCCCACTTTGCTTCGCAGCCGACTCGTGGATCTTTCGCCACCGAATTCGTCGAAAACATCCAGCCAGACCCTCGACTCTGCCACCTTGACGACGACATCTAGTTCATCAGCCACCATGACGGCAACGCCCGAGTTGGGTGATCCGGCCGACGTAGAAGATAGTGACTACTGCCGACGGATCCCTTCGGCCCGTCGAATCCGTCTTCTGCCGGCTGAAGAAGCCCTTCTTCCGCAGCAATCTGCCGCGCAGCGATTCTTCAATTCTATTCCGTTGATTAATTGGTTCAGCGGTAGCATGATTGGGAATGAGGTGCCGCGAACGGAAACTGGCGAATTTGACTGGGGACGCGCTAGTCTATATTGGAAATTCATCTGGTGGCTGGATGCTACCTTTGACTTGTTCAGGGGCGACGTGTACAGCGTTGACAAGGATGACTAGAAGACCACCCGTGTCGGATAATGGATTTCATTGCAGTGGGGGACGCACTGCGGCCCAGGTCTGGGCTGAGGTTTGAGATGGAGAAATGGAACTCTTGAGGGAGGTTTTACCAATGTTTAAGAGAGGGTCCTGAGTCGTCGCATAGGGTTTTTTTTTAATTCGGCATAGGAGGGTACGATAGATGGGATGAGCATGCAGCGGAAGGAAACACGAAAAGCATTACGGATGTCCTTTTTCAGATGCCTATTTTGATTTGATCTGCTAATCTGTCGTTGATGGGGTTTTGTGTGGTGCTATGCATGCGGGGGAATGAAGAGTTGAAGCTGTAATATAGAGAAGGCGAGAATGATCAATCGATTGGAGCCCTGATGTAAGGCAGGGTGGTATCACGCACAAATCATGCGGTTCCGAGTGTCGGTCGGAGGGTGAGGTACTACTTACTATATGCGGGCATGTCGTCACTTGTGTGTAAAGGAGGAGACGGTATCATACGAGGCGTCTGTGGGAGAGAGAGAGAGCAAGGGATTCACAAAGGAGGATGCCTCTATCATGATAAAGAGTTGTGTGACCATGTAGAGTGAAGACTGCGACTAGAAAAAGCAGTCTTTGCTGAGAAATGATCCCGACTGCATTGATCCTATCGTCCGTATCTCAAAGGGAATGAAAAAGAAGTAAAGAACCATGGCGATAAAAGTGAGCGTACAACTAAAGCTGAAACAGAATAGATACAAAATAAAAGTAACGTTATGCATTCTCATCTATGATCTCCCGCCTGCTGATGATGATGTAGTGTCGCGCCAAAAGATGCGTGCACCGAAAATAACGTCCCAATCGCTCAATGCAAAAGCCAGACCAGGAATACAGAGTACAAGTACAGAGCCATCAGTTCGACAACCCACAGACTACAGGAGCGGATCGCAGACCGCAAACTAGAATCACAGCTTATCTACTCCCCTTCATCACTTCATCTCCCCACGCATCCCCCTCCCGCCGTACTCCCATCTCCGGCTCTGACTCTGACGACGATGATGACGACAACGCCAACCCACCAGCACGCCCATCCCCTGCCATCCCCGCCAAAGACTCAAGCGTCACATCAGCCGGAATCCGCCGAATAGGCTGCGGTGAAAAGGGCCTCGCCCCACGCGGCTTATTAAAGTCCGCAGACATGACACTATCCGCATCACCACCCCCAGCAGCACCACCACCACCATGCTGCTTCACTTCCGTAGCAAGCGCGGCAAGAGATTGATACCGCTCCGAATCCATAAGCAGGCTATCCCCGCGGGAATGACCTAACCGCATGGAACTAGTCGCGGAGGTCGCATCCGCGAGGATACTCTTGGGCGGAAGAATAGAAAAGAGTTTATTGGAGGAATCGCCGTTGCTGTAGGGGTTGTTACCGTGATGACCGTGTATATTGTTATTGTTATTGTCGAGGCCACCAGCTGAAGATGCAGCAGCAGCAGCCCCTGTTGTAGATGAGCCACCGCCCACTACAACATGTTCATCCGTATTGGCGAATAAATCCGTACCCATCTCCAGAAGATCTTCCAGACCACCGCCCGTCCAGCCCTTTCGGGCAAGACTCTCAAAGATGTCCACCTCTGCGCGGACCAGGCTACAGCTTGCATCGACAATACGCGCACTCGTATCTTGTGACTCGCGGAGCAGGGCACGCGAGTGGTCCGCATGGAGAATAGTCAGCCCGTCTAGCTTGGAGGTCAAGTTCACGAGATGGGCTCTGAAGCGAGCGACATCCCTGCGGCGTTGCTTGTGCAGTTTCAGGCCCTCCTTTTCCATGCGCTTGACTTCTCTGCTCTGGGCCTTGATCTTGGCTTGGTAGGTTTCTTCTTCGTCGTCGATGACGGTCTGCCATTTGTCCAGGTCGTGCAGCAGGGGGACTTCGAAGGAGCGGTAGACGGTCTCGGAGAGGATTTGATGGTGGTTCGCGATGAGGTGGTGGACGCCCGAGGCGGAGAGGAGGATGTCGGCGGTGCAGATGCCGCGGAGAGACGAGGACGTGGCGGCCATGGCCATGGTGATGCTGCTGCTGCTGTTCGGGCCGTGAGCGTGGGCATGACGGGCATGTGGACCGGCGACGGGTTCGGCGCGGGCTTCTTTGAGACGGGCGCAGGCCTCGAGGGCGGCGCCGAATTGTGAAGCTGCTTGCGAGAGGGCCGCTAGGGCGAGGCGGTATGTCTTGGCTGAGGCGACGAGATCTGCGTAGGCGCGTTGAGAGGCCTCGAGGTCGGCTTGGGTGAGGACCGCGTGTGAGGGCCGCGGCGCGGGCGGGAGGGGGAGGTTGAACTGCGAGATGGGATTGGCCGTAGATGCGACGGAGAAGACAGGCGAGGAGGGGAGAGGTGGGAGATGGGAGGGCGAGGGAGAGGGCGGCCGCGAGGGACCAGATGACGGATGTGAGGGCATGTCGACGAGGCGGATGTCAGGCCAGCCAGACAGTGAGGCGTTGAGATGGGTCGAGCAGTGTAGTGTCGTTGTCGTTTATCGTACGCCGGAGTCCGTACCTAGGTAGGTCTGTCGTGTACGGTGTACCGTCTCGTCGTGTACGTCTGTCGTGCCTCCGTTGTCCGTCCGACCGACCATCCACGGGTGTCTGTTTGTGTGTGTTTGTAAAAACTTTTTTCCTACCTTTGTTCCACGCGGCTTGTTTTCGTTCAACGGGCGCCAACGGGGCGGTTCAGTCCAGAACTAGACAAGCTAAAACGCCAGACGCTGGACTAGTTCGCAGTTGGCTCGGGTGAGGCGTGCCCATTTATATCGCATACATCCAATTGTCGAGTGCGACCCCTGTGTTTCGTGACACGCGTCTAGCACGTTCATCTTCGCATTGTGGCTGTCCGTGAACAGCAAAAGCGGCCGTCGCTGGGAAACGCGATCGTCTTCGTGTAAATTCGCGACCCAGGGTGAAGCACCCAATCGACAAGCCACCTTTCGCAAAAGCGCGTCGCGATCGGTGACACCGAGGAATCAGCACAATGATGTCTTTGCAAGGAGGTCCTACCTACAACGCTAGGCGGTACATACTACCTACAGGGCAGAAGTCACGTGTACACACACACATACACTGTATGTATCTTGCTCTTGCAATCAGAATGCTAATAAGGAGGATGAACAGAGACATACACAACAACAGTGACGATAAACCAATACAGGGACACCATCACCAAACAAGCTCATTGTTTGCAACACGAGGCGGTAAGAAGCAAGTCTGCAAACTAGACAGAGCCTTGTACGGCCTGCAGGAACGAGGCAAGCTCGGTCTCAGCCGCTGAGGGACGAGCTTTACATTTTCCATCGAGACGGTGTGTTTCTCATTCTCTACGTGGATGACATGATCGTCGTGGCGCGAGACTGTCATCGAGGGTCTCCAGCGCTGTCGTGAATTGAGACGTTTGGGTAAAGCCAGATTGTTTCTCGGCATTGGGAGTTTGTGCGGGACATGATAAATCGCCCAATTCTCCTTTATCAGAGCCTTGACGCGCAAGAATATTGGAGAGCCTCGGAATCGCCACGGGCAATTCGCCACCGGTATCTTGGCTCTCAAGGGCAGAGATGACTGCCATTCGGAGGACCCTTCCAACAGTATGTGATCTGTTGGACTGGGCGCAAGAGGCCAGACATCGCCTTCACAATGAGTCGTCTTTGTGGCGCAAACAGCGCGCCAAAGGAAATTGATTCCGCTCTTATGAAGCACCTCTGCCCTGCTCCAGCCAGGCCTGGACCTTTTCCCGCGCGAGTAGCTCCGCGCTCGACAAAACTGGCAGTGCTGGCCGCTTCTCCGATCGCGACAAACCCAGATTGCGCGGGCAACTTCAATTCCTGAATCCTCCGGGACCAGATCGTTGGACCAACTTCGTCAGAAAGCCGAAATAGCCGCCGCTATCGACTTGTCGAATCAGCTTGCGCTCCCTCTTCGGCTGCGGTACCATGGGACAGTTTCTGAATGTCTCGCCGAACGACGCGGGCTGCTGCTGAAAGCAAGTATCGACATGACGCTTCTTCTTCCGCCCTTTCACGTAACTTCACAAACCAGGGTCGTCATCGCTGGAGAACACGGTTGCAAGGTAGCTTGCGCAGCTCGATCATTAGCGTCAGCAGCCTGAGCCGCTTCGGCACGGCGTTGTCGATCAGGTGTAGCTTCGCCGCGTAGATGAACTTCTTCCAGTATGAGAATGACGGTCAAGTTTTTGGTCGAAAGAGCAACGACGTTACCTATTGAACTGGAGAGAACCAAGAATGGCTGAGGATCACGTGGCCCAAGCTGTCATAGGTTGTTGGCTGTGACCGAATTCAAACAGAACTGTTCCCACGCGTTGTGCAGGAAATTCTCGAGAGCGTGTACATCAAGGTGAGGTAATTTTGGCGGACCTTCCATCGGCGATACAACTCAAAATGGACTGTACCAGCTCTTTCCCGCCCCAATCCACCATGTATCAGCACAACTCGCATTTAGAGGCGCAAAACAACAAGCAATACGTGAGACGCACAAGTCGAGACGGCTGGTCTCGTTGCCAAGGCCCAGAAGGGACCATCCATGATTATCCGCAGTTCGAAAGCTTTCTGCGTACACAAGGCAGCGCAGCGTTTGAGTTCGGAAGGAATAGTGTGAGCTGCGTCCGCACAGCGGGAAATGGCGGGATGGAAAGAAAGGAATATATTGCCGATGTTGTGTCGGGGGGTAGATATTTACTAACGTAGCGGGACAGCATGATTCGATTGGTGATACACTATATGCTCTACACTATACATCATAGATGCGTAATCATTGGTGTTTATCATTCCTTCTCAATGCCTCCGTCTTGCAGAGAGAAATCATAAATGCAGGCAAAATACGGGTATTTAAACCACAATGCTCCCCTCCAACAGACTTGCCTCTCCTCTGTATCAGACTCATCAAGCTCATCATTCTCAAGACTCAAATCGTCTATACGTAAAGAATCACTTCTTTCATAAGAACCAACACTATTCACAATGAAGTTCCTCCGCCTGATCTACATCTTCGGCGCCATTGTGTCCCCCGTCATCGCCAATACTGTTCCCAACGCCGAGGAAGTTGCGAATACACCAGGCCCATCTTCCCAAGAGGCAGGCCATAAAGTGGATGAGGCCGGCGATCCTACTGCAGACTTCTATAATTACCGACGGGTAAGGCAATACTTTCCGCCCGCTTTGCATCCGCTTTCTTCCCTCTTTTTCATGTCCTGCCCAACGCTGTATCGTCTGCCCCCTCTTCTTCTCGACAATGCTTTGACGACCCGAACACTATGGCTGAGTCTGTGACAAACTAGTGCCACAGCACATGTGATAGTAGTGGTTTCTGCCGCTGCCGACGCCGTCGCCGCGTCTGCCCGTGCTTCGCCATCGGCCAATCCTGCACATGCTGAGTGGTCCGGACGTCGACTCTACAAGTAAAGGAAAGGATTGGGGGAGTTCAGAGCCTGCGCAAAACAGCCTTGGCAACGTCTGAAAATCACATCAACTTCACTTTCCTCTTGGTCGGATAGGACCTTTTCTGTGTCCCATCCGTTGAATACCTAGCTAAGCTTATCATGCCTGCCCTGTTTATCCATTGTTTCGCCGCGGAGTGACTCTCCCCTTTCTCGAGAGAAGAGAAAGCATGATGTGGCGTAACAAGCTCTAGTGCCGAGAGGAAATGCAACTGGTTTTCGTAGGTGGAGGTTGGGCTTTTGGAACGACTTTGGGGGGGCGTCCTTTACTTTGCTTCGCTAGACTATCCTTATGAAAGCCTGTTGACTTGCGCGCGATGCTGTGTGAACCGTGAGTGCTTCGGACTTGATGTGGGATAACTTGAGCCTTCGATCTTGGTCTAGTGCATGTGTGTGTAACTTAACTTAAACTTAACCAGGTAGGTAGGCCAAATACTTTGTTGAATTCGACTAGACTTCGCTGATGCGCGTGAAGTTCGGGAACAAAGACAACCCTTGGAAAGAATAAAAGTAACAACCGGCCGTCCCTTCAACGCCAACAAGAAAGATTGCGAGATTTCTGTTCCTTCTTTGTGCTCACGGGTCACGGCCACGTATTTCTCGGACCGCGATGCCAGGAGCATGCACGATGGAGAAGAGGAATCGTATCGCACAAAAGAATGGGCGCAGCCGTCTGGCCACTCTGATGTGCGGTGTATACCCCTATATACCCCCTGCGACAAATCGGCCTTCTCGTCCTCTGCGAGGCTCAAAGATTGCACATTCCTCCCGCCACTGGACTGTCCATGAATCATGATACTCCGCTACATACCTGTTCGGAGCGTTCGGCGCCCACAATTTGAACGCGGCATAAGTCTTGAGTCCGGAAGGACGAGAGAGGTTGCGGCAGCACGGCGGGAAAGAGCGCAATGGAGACAAAGGAATGTATGTATCTATGATGTCGTGTCGAGGGGTAAATACTTACTAGCGTAGCGGGACAACATGATATGTTTTGTTCAATATACTATAGATGCAATACATGCTACGTAATTTGTACTTATCGTTCCCTCTCAACACCTTCGTCTTGCAGAGAGAAATCATGGAAGCAGACAAGAACGGGTAAATAGCAAGGTCTTCCAAGAGACTCTCCCCTCCTCTCTCAGACTCATCAATCTCGTCATTCTCTAGACTCAAATCGCCTGAAGAAAAGAGTCACCCCTCTCAAACATCTACATTTCCGGCGCTATTGTATCCCCCATCATCGCCCACACCGATCCCAACGTCGAGGGAGCTGTGGACGCAATTGATCAGGATATGTCCGGCGCTCCTACAGAGATGCTTGCCCAAAGGTCCATAAGGCGTTACTTTCCGCCCGCTTTACATCCGCTTCCCCCCTCTTATTTCCCGTCCTGCCCAACGCAGTATCGCATGTCTCTTGCTATCCTCAACGGTGCTTCTCGTTGCTGAGCTCTTCCAACTCCATTGACCATAGGTCGATCGTCTCGTTGCTACGCGAGCACTATGACTGAGTGAGTCTGTAGCAAACTAGTGCTCCGGGATATGTTCCAGTAATGGATGCCACTGCACCGGCTTTCGCCGCGTCTGCGCCTACTCTTCCTCCAACATAGGCAACTCCTGCAGATGCCGCCTAGCGTGAGTGGTCCGGACTCTCAAGACACAGGAAAGGAGGGAGGATGTTAGAGTCTGCGCAAAACAGCCTTGGCAACGTCTGAAAATCACATCAATTTCACTTTCCTCTTGGTCGAATAGAACCTTTTCTGTGTCCCATCCATTCAATACCTAGCTTATCATACCTGCTCTGTTTATCCATTGTCTCGCCTGAGTGTGGCCCTTCCCAGTTTCTGAGAAAAGAGGTAGCATAATTTGGCGTGACAGCCTCTGGTACCGAGAGGAATGTAACTGGTTTTTCGTAGGTGAAATTGGGCTTTTGGAAACGACTCGGGTGGACGTTCTCTCCTTCGCTTCGCTATATGAGCCTCATGAATGCCCGTCAACTTGCGTGCGATGCTGTGTGAACCGTGAGTGCTTCGGACCTGATGTGGGATAACTTTCGATTATGGTCTACCTAGTGCATGTGTGACGAGGTAGGTAAAATACTTTGTTGAATTCGACAAGGCTACGCTGATGCCTGAAGATTTGGAAGGAAGACACCCTTGAAAGGATAAAAACAACAACCGGCCTTCCCTCCAACGCCAAGAAAAAAAGATTACGAGATTCCTACTCCTTTTTTGTGCATGCGCCGATGCCCCTCGCAGTTCACGGCCACGGATTTCCCGGACCGCACTGCCAGGAGCACGCACGATGGAGAAAAGGAACCGGCCTCTCGTCCTCCGCGTGGCTCAAGGATTGCACATTCCTCTCGCCACTGCTCGATCTATCCACCGTGCATATATCCCGCCACTCCACCCATTCCATTGCGGGCATCACCACCAGCTTCTGGCACGTTGTGCAATACAATCCTCCAGTCTCTTTTTGCTGCACCGCTCGCGCCAGAAGGTCGCGGAGATGGAAGAGGCCCTCGGGTATATAGTGCGACAGTTGTGAAAGCTCCTTGGTCGAGTAGCAGCAACGAAGTGCCAGTTCGACTAGTGATGGAACGCGACTAGGTTTTGCCGCCACTGGTGCACCGTCCACATTGTCGAACACGCCGTCGGGTTTGTCGCCATTTGCGACAGCCACTTGATTGGACTCGCTGAAGGTAGGGATTTTGAATGCAGAGACCGGTCGTCCCATCGTGTCGGACACCTGAAGAGGGCTACGACCCAAGAATCGTGATGTCAGCCGTTCCTCTGTTGACGTGTGGCGCTGACAATTGTCCTCGTCCGATAAATCCAGGGATAGCGGCGAGGCCGGTTTGAGGAACGGATTGGGATGTATCCAAAGATTCCTCAAGTTGAGGTCAAACAGTTGAACGAGTTCGGCCGGCAGTGTACGCAGCCGATTTTGCGACACATTGAGCCGCTTGAGATTGGGCAGTCTTCCAATGGCAGGTGGAATCTCGGACAATTTGTTCCCTCTCAGGCTTAGACCCGTCAGGTGTTGTAGATCGAATAGGGCTCCTGGCACGAGTCTAAGCCGATTCATTGCCAGGAACAAGTTGAGTTCTGGTTCTTTCTGCTCAAAGGCGACGTCCTTGGCCACCACGGGAATGCATGAGAAATTGGCCAACGGGCTCAGGGTCTCGTTGCTGAGCTCTTCCAACCCCATTGACCATAGGTCGATCGTCTCGTTGCCCTGCTCCAGACAGGTCTGGACTTTTTCTCGCGCGAGAAGCTCCGCTTTTGACAGAACCGGCACTGCTGGTCGTTTCTCCCACCGCAACGGCAATGCGGACTGCGCAGACAGCTCCAATTCTTCCGGGACCAGATCGTCGGATCCTTGAAACCCGTCAACGCCATCAGACCCTTCAGATCCGAGATAAACGCCGCTGTCAATTTGTCGAACCAGTTTGCGCTCCCTCTTCGGCTGCGGTATCGCTGGACAGTCGCTGAATGTCGAGTCGGACGAGGTGGGCTGCTGCTGAAACCAGGTACCGACATAACGCTTCTTCTTCCGCCCTTTCACGTAGTTGTCCAAACCAGGGTCGTCATCGCTGGAGAACACGGCTGGATCGCTGGAGTTGTACAGGCCGCCAGAGCGCGGGTGGCGAGCACGCTTGCGCGGCTGGGTGCTGAAACTTTGCGATTGCTCGTTCCACGACACCGCTGGGAGGCGCGGCAGCGTCGGTTCTTCCGCCATTACAGAAGCTCTCAAGATAAGTTTTGTTACCCCAATCCCTCGATCTTTGAGCGACGCCTAGATTCAGTGCTCAACTGTGATGCCACCGACCGCCGTCAATGGCGTGATGTATGATGAAAAGGAGAGGGAGGTTTTCTCTTGTGCAAGACGCGCCAGGAACAAGGAGCGCGGATGCCAGAGGGAGCTAATTAGGGGGGGCTCTGTCCATCCAATCTGCGTCGACTGGTGACTGCAACTCCACATCACGGCGGGTTCCACTCCCGTACTGTCGTCGCGTCGCGTGCCTTCACACATCGGTCGCGAATACATATGTATGTACCTCATACGGAGTATGTAGGTACTACTAGGTAGTAGTCTTCCCTACTAATGGCAGGATGCATTTGTGGTGAAGGAGAAGCTCTTCGTTTCACAAAACTGCGCTCCTGTGCCGTGAATACTGACAGAACGGCCATTGGGCTCTACGGTCGAACACAGCCAGGCGCAAGGCGCTAATTTCATCATGTATGTGGGCGCGTTGAGTTTTCGTTTGACGCATCCTATCATCGCCTGACAGCTGCCTCAAGATTCGGGCTCTCTGCGACAGCATGAGAGTCTGAACATACCCTGTCCTGTCCTTTGTATACTATTCGGGTGTTGACTTAATCCCAATCGTCATCGTCGTCCATCCTCGACTTCCCCACTGTGCCAGTCTTTATACTCTTGCCCAGTCCAGCAAGGCGTTCGTCTTCCGCGTCCTCAGCGGCTTGCCTCCTCTTGACCAAGCGCATGTCTGATTCGGAAACGGCTCCAACCTCGACAAGCAGGTTATCAAGGTGTCGCATATTAGTTCGAACCCCACCGAGTGTCATTAGAGTCACCTCTTGCTTGACAATGTCCCCCTTGCTGTAGACGAGGATCGTCGGGCAGTTTCGATCCGGGTAATTTTCAATAGCCTGGCTTGCTCGAATTTCGCAGAACTTGATCTCGCCGTACTCCCTGGCAGCTTGCCGCCATAGTTCGGAGAGTACTCTTGATTCTACATTCGTCCCTGTACCAGCTGTCAGGTTGACAAACACTGGTCCCTTTTGAGATGCGTCTGTGACTTCGCGCTGATAATCTGGTTTTGATATCGGATACACAGTACCATGAACGGCCTTTTTCTGAAGACTGCTCAGTTCAGCCATACGCCTTTGTCGGTATTGATCCAAAAACTCTTCGTCCTCCAGATCCTCCAGCTCGTCAAGCTCGTCGAGATCCTTCCCCTCGAGTCGGTTTTCGTGTGCTAATCTCCGGCCTTCGAGGATCGCCTCTTCAATCATGGGAGTAGGACTCGGCGGCTTCTCTGGAATAACTCCATGTTTCCGCAGAATATCATTCCTGCAGGCTTATCAGAGCTTTGCTATGTTCCACCTGCATGGCGGGGTGACGTACCACTCTGTGTCGGCATTGGGGTCATCAATGGGAACACATATCCGTTGATCGCCAGGAGTCGCCATGCTAAGAATTATCACGGCGCTTCTCAAGCTTTGACTCGAGCTTTGAGAGGTAACCAGAATCGAGGAGTCGAGACAATGACAGCTCGACCGACTTCCTTCACATGGACCCCAACTTGGAAACCCAAGCTGATTGATGGCTGCAGACTACCTGACCCCTACACCAAGCACTGGCTAGGAAGGGGTGGCCACTGGCGGATAAAGGAGCCACTAGAAACAGCGCAAATTGTGCAAGCCGTCTTCCCCGTTCGCTGTTCGTAGGACCAAAATATATGGGACCATCTACGCATCTGATCGCCACCCTGGCCGTATCCAATGGCTTGCTCCCATTCTATTATCACGTGGTATTGGGCCAGGAAACCCTATCACGCTAGTCTTCTTCCAGCGAACAGCTCTGGCTCGGGGTAATCCAAGAATCCCCACTCAACTGCGCTCGACTTTTCTCGCTTACCATATGCCAAGTATCTTACCCCAAATCCGTTGCCAGATTTCGTCAAGTATCTCGATCCTCGCAAGACACCTACGGCCAATTTTTTTCTCCAGTCCATCAGTCAAAATGGTGAGCGACAATGAACTATCCCATTCCGCCCCGATCAACAATGAAATCTCGTGCGGAAACGATGCGTGGAATGATCAGAGAAACGGACATGGCCGACGACGCATCATCCTTGCTTCATCTACGGAGGAGAAGTGGCGTCGACTCGACGTTCAGAAACTACGCTCGCATGGCGCTACGACGTACGGTAATATCTTTTGCTGACTATGATAAAACAGGTTCTCGCCGTTGATCTTCTGAACCCTTCGCCGGCTGCCGAGGCCAAGAAGCACAAGCTCAAGGTACGAAGCCAACGACCGTCGAAACATTGTCCCATAATTTCATCGCCACGATTTACGTGCAACGCCATCTCGAAACCGATCTCATATCGATTCTAACATATCCTTGTCATTCTCTAGACCTTGGTCCCCGCTCCTCGATCTTTCTTCATGGACGTCAAGTGCCCCGGCTGCTTCGCCATCACCACCGTCTTCTCGCACGCTCAGACCGTCGTCATCTGCCAAGGCTGCACCACTGTCCTGTGCCAGCCTACCGGTGGTAAGGCCAGATTAACTGAGGGCTGCTCGTTCCGAAGAAAGTAAATTGCTACGACGCGTTTGTTTTTCTAGGGCACAAGGAATGTTTTTAAAAAGTGTCGGAAATCTTTTTTTCATACGAAATTACGTTACAAATAAGATTCACGATACCAAATGGTCACACTTTTTGTACATTGATGGTGATTTTGGCTGAGATTTCACGCTTCTGAGTGGAGGCTGTGTGAATTACGGAAAGTGACGATGCGGTTTCTACCTTGTTGCAGGCAAAAGACGGAGTCACCCACTGGAACGGGAACAGGGTGGACAGCTGGAGATGGGCACACGAAGTATGTTTGCGTGGCACTGCTGGAACCGACTCATACCCGAATGCTCTGAGTAGCGGAGGATAGCATGCTAAATTAACATGGTTTCCACCACTCTCCCGTGCTGCTACTGCCCTAGGAATGTGCGTACGTGCTGCCCACACTCCGTACTTGGCCTGCGGTACCAGGCATGTCATGCTATCTCCGGGAGGGTCTTGCTAGTACACGTCAATGTATGACATCGTTCCACGTAGGCACAACATCACGTAGACACTATGAAACGTGGATATCACATTATCAAGACTTCGTACCAGAGCCGATAAATCGAGTGGAGCGATCGTATGCTCCGACATACGACCAATACGCAGAGACGCATCCGCAAGTACTCGGCGACAGGCTTCAACGGGTGGCGAAAGCAGTTCATGACGTTGGTTGCATGGAGGAAATGTGGCGTATGCTAAATCAAGTCACAAGTCCCGCCCCGTGCACTCGTGATAAGTAAGTGATCCTCACGACGTACACGCAATAGGTACCTATGAGTGCTTTTGGTCCCTTCTGGTCCTCCTTGTTACCTCACCTCGGCTTCTCTTGGGAGTTGTCCTGTTGTGCTCTTTGTTTGTTGTAATCCCTCATGGCCCTTTTCTGTCTGCTCACGACGGCCACTGAAGCATCAGTCGATACATGCATCAGGAGGCGTAAAAAAGCGCACGACTTGGTTCGTCAAAGAAGCTCTTAGGATAGGTAGTCCTCGTGTACATATCATATCATATCTTCTTTGTGACAGACGAGTGCCACGGCGGCAAGACATCCCAAGGCGGCGCACGCTAAACCTAAAGCGCTTTCACGTGCAATCCGCGGGGAAGTATTTCGCGATGGGGCTACAGTGTACACGAACCAAGACGGGAAACCGAATAACCTACCTTCATCTTCTGCATCGTCCTCGTACGCCTTGACAAACAAGACCTGGCCTTCACGCCCAAGTGCTTGTCCAAGCACAGTCTTTTGCTCAATACATTCTATTACATATTACTTTATTCAAGAGACGCATCCTCACGACAGCTACCCATCGCTCACAAGAGGTGGCCCACGATCTCTCTCACGGTCCTTTTCCCTGACTTCAAACACTGAAACCAAGAGGGGGGGAGATCCGTCTTCGTTTCTCGCACATCTCCCCCGCCTCGCTTCGATTGCTCCCTCTTTCACAACTTTCACCATGTCAAACCCCCGAATCAAGCGTCAGTTCGCAGGCGCCGCCGCCGACCCTGCCCAGCGCCAAATCACATCCTTCTTCTCCTCGCGAACCGGCGACAGCCACGATACGGCGACCTCTCACTCCGAAGCACATGCTCCTCGAAAGCCACAGCTACCGTCCAGCGTGCAGGCTAACCTCTTGAGCGTTGGCATGCGAATTCGGAAATCCGTCCCCGAGGGCTACCGGACCAGCGGACCAAGCGCCTTTAAGCTCTGGACCGACAATTCCACCACCGCCACCACGAACACTGCTGCGGCTGCTGCTGCTTCCACTGTTCCGCAGTGTTCCGCGATACACGCACCTACCAGCGAGCTCCTTCCCTTCTGTGGCATCAACAAAGTCGGCGGACTGGCCACTCAGCCTGTCTTCTCGAGGGACATGTATCCCGATCAAGACGATTACGGCAGCGATGAACAACTCCCGGACCACGACGCCGTTCCTGAGTTGACCCTCTCGCAAGAAAGCGTCGATAGTACCGTCTCGGAATCATCCCGCAAGCGAGTCTACACCGATATGGAGCTGCACGAAGCGCCCACCATGCTGCAGTCTCTCGGAGGGTGGGACGATGAGGTCAGCCCTCGGAGTTTCGCGCCGTCTGAGTGGCGGAACTCGCGTGTCATGGCTGTGCCGAAGCCGCGTGTGCGGCAGGGCGTTAGGGTCAAGGGCATGAATCAGGAAAACTCAGTTGGGAATGAGGACTTTGAGGAGGCTTCATTTCTTGTTCCTGGGCATGAGATGCTCGATCCCATGAGTGCTTGATTCTTCGTCTCTTTCTTGGTTGTTTTTGTTTCTCCTGTCACTTTTCTTATGTATGTTAAGCGCACCCAGTTTCTGTTGCCTTGCTCGTTTCGCTGCAAAGACGTGCCTGGTAAATCTTGGCATCTCTTATATGGGAACAGCCGGTGTACTTTTGTGTGTAACGATTACTTGTTAGTTGGTGGCTTATGTCATCTGGAGAATTGGGCATCCTTCCGTTCTGCTTCGTTCAGTTTCGCTTGGGCTTGTTTACTTCGCTGCCCTGTTGTATTTTTGTGTATCTTATAAGACATAAAGAACCCCTTTCTCGCTGTGACTTGCGCGAGGATATCAAGGATATCAAGCTCAAGCCTGTGAGCATAGAGGGGCTTTACAAGCTTCCTGTATCAAATCACATGAGCCGAGTGATCTCGAGGCACTTGGATAGATAGCTCTGTTAGGCCACAGAATCGATTCGCCATGAAACAAAACAACTCCATGAGATGCTTATTAGAAAAAAAACAAATGCTAGCTAGCTGCCCTTCCTATTCCACACGTCTGCACACCAGAGCAGGGGAAATGGTCCACCGTCAGAAGCGTCACAAGCCAAGAAACGGGTTTCGAAACTCCAGCAAGTCCCGCTGTCCGTAGTATTCCCCCGCAACGGTCAGAATCATGCTCAGAGTGGCGCGCATGTTGATACGAAGTCGCGTTCTGGCCTCCTGCTGCTCATTTCGATCGTCCCCTTCCAACGGCTGCTCTGTCTCAGATGCGTGAGTGAGTCTCGCTAAGAGGCCTCCCTTGGCAGCTTCGAGGTCGGCGTCCTCGTCGTGGACTTGGCCATCTTCGGAACCAGAATCAAGATCCATGGCCGTGTCCTCTCCATGGAGGGACTGTTCTTGGACTTCTCCGTCTTCTTCTACCTCTCCCTCTTCTTCTTCCTCGTGATCTTGCTCTTGCCTTATTTTCTCGCCGTCCGCGTCCGTCGATATATCGACAGGTCGGCACTTTTCTTCATCAACTGTACTGCTGTGCTCAGCATCATCAAGCACATCTACACCCTCGCCTTTCATATATAGTGCATCCTCTTCATATTCACCCGCATCAAAGCTCGCCTTCCCACCGATGAGCTGTTCATCTGCCAATGTATCTCGCATCAGGGCCATATCCTCTATACTGACACCGAGCAGCACTGCATGGCGACCGAGATCTCGTATGCATCCTATATCGATATGGGTGAGCTCACCGCGGTCTGGGAGCCTCGCCAGTAAACCCCAGATCCATTGGCTCGTTCGCTCAGAAACGGTGTGCCCGCGTCGCAGAAACGTGCCGCCTATGAGGACGCGCAGGATCTGAAGAACTGTTTCTTTCGACATGAGTGCCAGCTGCAGGGGATGCGGGTCGGTATTACGGAGGACTTTTGCCCATACTTTGGTGGTGTTGGAGTGGCGTCCAAAGGAAGCGGCGTGTGTGATTTGTGAAGATGACAAACGCTTTGCTGAACCTGCTGGGCACGGAGAATATAACAATCGACGTAGCCGTTCGTACTTCCTCATGATAGATTTGTGATAGGCCTCGCAAAGATTTTCAACGCGAGCATCAGCTTTCCCCTTAGAAACAACGTAACCGTCCTCGGTACTAGCTTCCCAGTCTTCGTCGGGCATGGCGATGTAAGCACCGTCATCGTAGTATCCTTGCATGACTTCCTTGGTATGTGCGACGAGGCCAGCCTCGATATCGGGGTCAACTTGTCCTTCGTCGTCATCTTCTTGGCCATCGTTTCGTGGGTCTGCGGCGGGTAGCTGCGGACCGATTTGGACTTTGGGGGCGACGAGAAGGTGTGGGATATCGTATGCTTGTTTTCTGCGTACACGTTCCATATCAGCTTCCACTAAATCATGACGTAGGAGAAGATTATGCACACGTTCAGAAAAGACAAGTCTTCAAGAGACTGCGTGGCTGGGTATGCTTAATGCAAGCTTACCTGACTGACAGCAGATAGGCCATGGCGTCAGAGTCATCCTCAAAGTCCGACTCTTGGCCGCGTGGTATCGTGGACGCATCGGTCGAGCTCGAGAAGACATACTTCTGCCCCCAGGTGGGATCTATAGACGAATTCTGGTGCGGATGGTGCGACACAGCACCCGTCTGCCTCTTTGCGCGCTTGGGGGCAGGTTCTGCGGGTTCGCCTTGGTCAAGGTCTTGAAGGTCACGTTTCGCCGCCATGGCCGTAGCTGTCAAGGCATGGACTATCATGGGGTTCGTGCCAGTGTAATAAGAAAATAAAAAGGGGTGAGACACCGATGCGATGACGGTGTTTGGTTGGTGATGGGGACTTGTTTGGCGCAAAGCCGTCAAGGTCCAGGCAGCTAGCTGACAGTTGACAAGATTAAAACGGACCTCTCCGTACAGCTGCCTGCCGGGACGGCCCGCACATCGCGCAGCATCATTTTGTGCCGTTCGTCTTTGTCCCCCATGTCACCACCACACCAGATTTGCGTTTCCTCTCATTGCCATCCCTGACTAACGACGTGTTGCTCGGATCACAATGCGGGCCGCTTGTGCGCGCTGTTCAGGCCTCACTCCGCGAACGCGAGACCCCAAAGTCATTCTAGGCTCGCAGCGAGAGTACCGGCCATCTCACATCTTACAACGTCGCCTGCAAAGCACTACCACCAGCTGGAACCACTTTGTTAACCCTGGTACGTATGTCCTCGTCACATACACACTGGAAGTTACTGACTGGACAAAGACAGCGTCGTCTCTGCCTCGCCCGCTCCTCCACTCCACCCCAATGCGAAGCCTTTCCGACTCGCTGTCAAAGACAACATCGCAACCGCCGATTTCCCTACGCAATGTGCCTCGCCGATCCTCCGCTCGCATCAGTCCCCATTCGAGGCCACCATAGTATCGCAGCTCCGGTCGCGGGGCGCCACTGTGGTGGGTAAGACCAACATGGACGAGTTTGGCATGGGATCACACTCGACAAACTCCATGCACGGCCCCGTCATCAACCATCTATCTACGGAAAGTGAGCCACTCTCCGCCGGCGGAAGCTCTGGAGGGAGCGCAGTTGCCGTCATGATAGGTGACGCGGATATTGCTCTGGGAACAGATACAGGCGGCTCCGTTCGTCTGCCCGCATCCTACTCAGGAGCCGTGGGCTACCGGCCCAGCTATGGCATGATTTCACGCCATGGCGTGTTCGCCTACGCCAACTCTTTGGACACGGTGGGCTTCTTGGCTAAAGAGGTGCAGCCTATACTTGACCTCCTCGTACGCACCAACCTGGACGAGGAACACGACCCGCGCGATCCAACATCATTACCAGCAGCATCTCGGCGGAGATGCGCCGCCGCCTGCGCGTCTGAACTGGGAGACATGTCGAGTTTGACCATTGGACTTCCCCTGGAATACAACATCGCAGAGCTAGATCCCTTGATCCGCAAACGCTGGATCGCTGCGGCGACGGCTCTAGATGAACAGGGAGCTAGGATCGTGCCTGTCTCATTGCCCTCCACCAAGGAGGCTCTCTGTGCATATTACGTACTAGCCACCGCTGAGGCTTCCTCCAACCTCGCGAAATATGATGGCGTGCGATACGGTGTCCGAGGCGAACACGGCGACGCCCAGGGCCACGCGCTGTACTCTGAGACCCGCGGATTAGGTTTCGGCCCTGAGGTCAAGCGCCGCATCCTGCTGGGGACATATAGTCTCAGTTCCGAGGCCATTGATAATTACTTTATCCAAGCCCAAAAAGTCCGACGCCTCATCCGCCAGGATTTTGATAGGGTTTTTCGTTTGCAGAATCCGCTGTGTGAACCAGCGCAGTTTGACCTCAGCGACATGGACGCCAAGACAACTCTGCAGGACAAGAAGGGACCGCCACAAGTGGATTTCTTGTTATCGCCCACGGCGCCTTCTTTTGCGCCCAGGCTTGGTGATGTCTTGTCAGAGGGCAGTTTGGAAGCGTACATGGGCGATGTGTTTACTGTTCCGTCTAGTCTGGCGGGGTTGCCGTGCGTGAGTGTGCCGTCCAGGATGGTGGGAAGTGCCTTGCCAATGGGGTTGCAATTGATTGGGCAGTATTGGGATGATAGGCGGTTGTTGGCCATGGCCGAAAGGCTGAAAGCCGCCGTGGCGATATAGACATACTAGAAGAGGAATCTTTGCACATAGAAGCCATCATGAAGACAATTATTGAATGATCGTTCCAAGACTAGAACGAAAGTCACGAGGTATCCCTAGAGCACTTCAGCCAAGACAGTGCACGTATAGACAGTGTAATAGTGAGGACTTCGCGTCGAAAGTAGTTAGGCTTGACCACTGGCATCAAGAGTCTCCTCGCTCTTATATGCATTTCAACATTAGTCCTGGCTCTTGAAGGTTCGAGTTTTCGAGGCTTTTTGAGTATTTGTACACTGCCAAGACAACTTCGCCAGGAATTCATAGCAGCATACCTACTGTGAGTAATGCCTTTGTTTTGCCCGTGATCCACAAGTCCTCAACGTGTTCTCGCATTCGCGGCCTGCTCTGCGTTTTGTCACCAGACATGGACACGTTGGCCGAGTCTGTTCATCCTAGCCCGGCCCTTTTTCCGTCTAACGATTTGCGGCAGACCGAGTGGCGGGAACGATTCGTTGGGCGAAGTCAAATGTCCTTCCAATGCATGGAACTTGGAAATGGTTGTCGTGTGATATTTTTTGCCCATTCTGCTGCTGGCTCAAGGCGACCGTGACCTGCTTCGGTCATTCCCTCTCGATCGATCGACATCCATGGGATCCCCATTCATAACCTCCCCGTCCTCTCCATTGCTATTGCTACGCCCTTCATCCTCCTTCTCTGAACCCTCTTCTTCGTCTTTGCCCTTCCCTTCTTCTTCTTCGTCGTCGTCCTCCAACAAGTCTTCCAGATCCCCCAACGGACTCACCCTTGGCTCCAGCAACTCCAAGTCCTCCAAAATCTCCCTCTTGGGCATCTTCCACAAACTCGTCGCACAAACCCTCTCCTTGACGAGCAAATCATCCACAAACTCATCCACATATGTCAGCGACGTGCCCGCTCTGCCCTTGCGCCTCAGCTTCCTCCGGTCCTCCAGAAACGGCTCCAACGTCTCATATATATCCTTGGCCTGCCTCGTCATTCGAAAGTAGAAACTGGCCAGCGCTCGTAGGTACTTGAACTGCTCACCACCATAGGATAGGTACTCGGCAAGGATCTCGTCGCTGGGGCCCAGCTCGAGAAGCTTGAACGCGAGACAGAGAAAAGGACTTGGCTTTTGAGAGTCGCCGTAGGTGCCCCCTACAAAGGTGACGTGCTCAACGACGCGGTCGATTATATCTGCTTCGTTGACGGCGAAGCATTGCTCCATGTAGAAGTGGGATTCGATTATGCGGTCTCGGACGGCTTTTTCCATTATGGTTGCTGGGTTGAGGCCATTGGGGGCGAGGGCCGCGTTGGAGCCGCGCTCATCGAGGAAGCGGCGCGCGTCGGCGAAGACGATTTCGCTCTTGGACATGGTTTTCAATGACCTTTTCGAATTGATTTGGAGCTGGGAGAAAATGAGCGGCTCTTTTACGCTGCAAGCATGAAGATCAGAACTTGGCTCGTCATTGTGTACATAGGTAGGCGGAAGGGAACTTGCCGTCCAAATGCGCCTGATAAGATAGTTGCTGTGCCAACTATTGTGGGGAACACCGGTTTCGCCATGACGGCTGGCGCATTGGAATCTGGAAGTGACATCTTGAAAAGAAGGCCAAACGGTCAATGTGAAATTTGAACGCGTGATTGCATGTTTCATCATACCCACCCTTTATTTGGGCAAGTCTTGTGAATGAAAAATCAGAATATGCGAAAAGCGCTCCTCACGTCTTCAGAGGTGTCAGCCCTCGTCACCATCTGCGTCGGTAAGCAGCCCTATATCACAAGTTGTCACAGCTCTGCATTATTCAATCGCAGACTCAATGCTGATCTTATTCTCGTCACAGTCGTTTTATTCACATTGGCTCTCTTCCTGAGCGGCTACACGTTACAACAACGCACGCTACAGGACCTCCGTGTCGCGATTCGCCCGAGCCACACGCGGCCGTCGCCCAAGGCACACCTCCCAGGCTACTTCACGCGCCAAACGACGACTCTCGAAGATGGCACTGCCAAATTGAGACTGAGTCAAGCAGATATTGATGAACAGGAGTGGTTAGCAAAGAAATATGAGCTCCGCGCACCCAAGGCCTCGGTCAAATCTGGCAAGACCAACTCAGACACCGGCTCGAGCGCCAGCGGGCAGCAAAGCAACAAGGAAAAGGAAAACGATGGGCTAGAGGAAGAGAACCAGATGTCACAACCGGAAGGAGATGGAACAGAAAAAAAACCGGCGGTTGGAGCGTCGGATACCAGGGCAGAGGCTACGGAGGAACAGCTGCGCATTTTGAGTGCGCTCACTGCACACGCGGCTCAGCAGGCATGGGGAGTAGATCACCCTGATCCGCTGACGAAGAATCGTCTTCCTATCACAAAGGCGGAGCGTAGGAAGCTCATCAAGGAGGAGATACAGAAGTTGGCACAGACGGATAGGCCGGTGTACTATCAGAGGAGGCTGTGGTGAGGAAGGTGATCATATCATGGGCGAGTTATTGAAGAGCAGGATCTTTACGTCATGAAGGCTACAACGACTGAACTTATGTGATGATTATGAGATAGTTTTTGGTATATTTCAGCGTATATCTGCACTTCTTGGTACGGACGCAACGATGGGCGTGTGTGAAGCTAGCTTGTCTTGATGCTATAATGGGAACGAGTAATACTGCTTCTGCGCGATCAGGGAAATCAATTAGATTGTCGCTCGATAATATGTTGAGCTTTTTCAAAGTCTATCTTGTAAACACCTCGCCCGTGCTTGCAATGAACGACGTCATCAGTCGGCGGCAAGAAGATGGCTACCCTGGACTTCTAGACCAAAGATGTGAAGCGGACGGACCCACTGACAGGCCATGACAACGTTCTGCCGTTCCGCCGTTCTGGTCATCGACTCATCTACGCAACTCTTCTGTGACATGCAACCACGCCATCGCGATCCACAGGACACAACGACGAGAACACAGAATCAAGAAACTTCAAAAAAAACAAAACCCCCCGCCCCGGTCCAGTAATCTCCCACGGGGAAGCATAACGACAACCTGCGCGAGAATCATAACCCCCCCCTTCGCCAACATGCCGACCTTCCAAAACAAAAAGTTCCGCACCGCTGCCAACTCCAGCAACATCGCCGCCCGCTACCGCCGCATGCTGAACAAGTACCCCTTTCTTTTCTTCGGTCTCCCCTTCCTATCCGTCATCGTCGGCGCATCCTTTGTCGTCACACCCGCGACGGCGATCCGATATGAGCGTAACGATCGCAAAGTGCGGCGCCTGACTAGGCAGGAAGAGCTGGGGCTTAAGCGCGATGCGCGCCCGGTAGACATGAGGGAAGAGTACTATGTAAGTGAATCACAAAGACTACTAGATTGAGGGGTTCCGCGGAAATGAAGAATAAAGGAGGGCAAGGAGAGGGAGAGGAAACAAGAGTTCCCATGCTGACTGGCGTGATTGGTATAGCGACTACAAGGACAAGATCTCGAGAATTGGGATCAGAAGCGCGTCAAGCGATTACCTGGTGAACCAGACGGAACATTGTGATTGGCCATGAGATATTTTTTGGGTGGTGATGGATCGGTTTCGGACGAATCGTTTTGAGACGTGAATCTTGGGTGGTTGGTCTCACTAGAGTTGACCAAGTTGAACCTTGACTGGTGTGGGGTGGTGATGCCGATTTCTCGCGTTTGCGCATGGAATATCCGCTTGCTTCCAAAGATGGCGGAGGTTTTATCATCTTGTCATCTGATGCCGTGAGACGTGTGTCTTCACTGCAGACAGACAGACAATACGCCTTGTTTCAGGGTCCTGGCTGGCCAGGCTGGCGTGTCTCGGAGTAAAACAAAGCGGTTGAACAAAATGATTGGCGCGGCTCATAGCCCAGAACAAGAAAGTCGAGTGGCTTCCTGGGGTCTCTTGAGGCGTGCATGAAGTGCCTGACGCGATGGAGAAGACGTGTCGTCGTCGTCGTCTTGGAGTGCTGCTGTCAGGAACACGAATCAGGGGCCTGAGACATCAAAGTCAGCCGGTAACAGGTCTGAGACGGGTGTGGTGCTACTGAGCATGTGGGAGTTACCCAGGGTACTCTTAGGGGAGTCAGCTTTCTTATGTTATGGCATCGGCGTAATGGCGTCAATATACTTGTTTTTCTTCCCCCTTCCGTCATGAGTAAGGGTTCTGACGTGTGCGTGAATTTCGCCGCACAAGAGAGGGAGTTTGGCGCTGACTACCTGTCACTGACAAGTGTACACTGCATGTACACAAATTTCCGAATGGTTCACTTTTTTCTGGTGCACAAAAAGAAGGGCAGCTGGAACATACACAGGAGGCAATGAAGAAATTTGGTACAGCGGCGTTTGGTTGTACTTGTACACAGATGCCATCGTATTACTGACTGTGTAAGGCGCTAACAGGGCAAAGCACCACCCACTATTGATCCGACACCGAGCACTCATTTCCCTTGCACCGACGACGACGTAGAGATACTAGAGAGGCGTGCAGAGCGTAATACGTACAGAATGGTAGAGATGAAGATGTGAGACCACGAAGACGCGCCTCTTGGACGAGGAGGTCAAGCAATGATGCCATACCCAACATTAAACTAAACACTGCCCTTTCAGACTACCTAGGTAGGTAGTTACGGCGCAGAGACACACGTGACACACTTGGAACTTCCAATCATGTTGTCTCCTTCTTCCCCGTACCGCATCATGTAAATGTGTCATATCTCTTCGCCTTGAAATCTGGGGAATACGTCACAAGCGTAGTGGAGAGCATGTGGGGAGATGGTGAAGCAAAATGACGCCGTCGCCATGCCGCATTGTATGTGAGAAACACCGAAGCGCGCTTGTGGATTGTACGTCTGTATATGTAAAAGAGACGCGCAGACTCCAAGACGTACTATTCCCGATTGAGGGAGCGTAATGCTTGAGCTTTTCTTGGTGCGCAAGGGAGATACGAGATGCGCCACTGACGGTGGTGGTAGGACATACCTACCTATGGCAAGACCCCAAGCCTCAAGGCCGATTTGTCGTGTCGATGGCAACGAATGCGGGTAGGTAGGTAGGCGGCCAACAGCTTCGGAAATTTTCAGTCAAGAATGTCTCAGAGGGGACGTAATCCTCATCAATGCCAATCTCATCAGCCACAATGTCCAGCGTCATGCAGACGTGGAAAACGAGGTGAATGAATGTATCGAGGTCCTCTGTGCGTATCTTACCTAGAAAGACAAGGGATCAGATCTATCTCAGTATCTCTAGATTCTGGGCCTGGGCCCGTGGCTAACACGCGTGGTCAACTGGTAGGTAGGCCTGCAAGTCAAGGGAATATAATATGGAGAACGTACATGTCATGTCGTCTTCGCATGGAGCTTCATTAACGAAGAAGCTTTAAAAAGCAAAGATGGAAAAAAGAAAAATACGGAGCACGCAGCAGAGCTCTTCAACGGCGATAACCAAATCTCACGCCCCCACGCTCCGACACACACACGTCGCAGACTCCAGAGCAGGGACACGACAATTGGGCGCAGATATGTAGACAGACAAGATAAACCAATGACGCGAGACCGGGCCAACTCCGAAGCAGAATGGCCGATGGGGCTGAGCATCTGAAATGCAGCTGCCTTTGTTCACCTCGTGGAGCCCCTCTCTTATGTTTCTGTCTTGGGGTACGGAGTAACTACATAATCTTTCTTTGTTTCTTTGTTTCTTTGTTTCTTTGTTTCTTTGTTTCTTTGTTTCTTTGTTTCTTTTTTATCCCTTTTATCCTTTTTTTTTTTTTT